>JARSSU010001710.1:0-17501 GCA_029619165.1 Eurosta solidaginis | reverse complement strand
GTATGCAATTGTAATTGTTGAAGTGCCGCTCACAAATACACGCATATGAAGCTATATACGTGCATCCATGGCGCAACGATACAAGGTGGCAGCGTGGAACAGCTGATTATAAACTTTTTTTATTTGATTTGATACATCAACTTCCGGTGCAGTACGATTTTGACATTTGTCCATCGAATTTACAAAAACAAAATAAATGGAATTTTTATTTATGTTTGTAGGTATGTCTCCATGCTGCCACCTTGTATCATTGCGCTATGCGTGCATCTGTAGTTATAATTTTATGGCTGCAACTAAGTAAATTCTGGAAGCGCCTAGAAGATGCCACGAGGAAATCAAAGAGTATAAAAGCACCAGCGGCAGAGGCGCTATATTCAGTTTCGATTAAGACGATTTCTAGCGAGCAATAGCAGTATTATTTTGAAAGTCAGTTTCATTTAAGCTATCAGTTTGATTATTAAGCCAGCAAATTGCAAAGTATAAGTGTTATTGTGAAGTACTTTAATAAAGGCCATTTTTCCATTATTCAATATTGGAGTTATTTATTCAACAGTTTAGAGATACGAACTTAGCAGAAGGGCAAATAAGAGGATTTTATGCAAATTCGTTACAGTATCTTAAAATTTTGTGTACGTTTCTTCTTATTTTCAACAAAACAGATGTTTTATATTAGTGCTGCCAGCCTTCATAAAATTGATCCAGATCGTTCCAATGAGATTTGAGCCAGAGCCAGAGCTCGATAAACCAATGGAACGGCTCTGGTATGTGTGCACATAGTGTACCTATACCAAGTGTGTTCACTAAGCGATAAACGTCAAAACTACAAACAGCCTCGCTCACCTGATGGAAATCTCAGGTCTAGAGTCGCATTTTTGGTCTCAACGACAACATTTTTGACTACCAATCGTATCGATTTTTTCAATTTTTCAATCATTCGGCGCACTCGGTAATGGTATCCATTTTGAATTCGCTGTCATTCCGAATCCAGCGAGTGCCTGTCAGAATGCTTGACAGATAAGTCAACACACTTGTACTTGTACACTATGTGTGTGCACGCGAATGGATACCTCGACCAATAGCATTGTTCGGTTGTTTCCAAAAATCACACACAGAAGATTGTGCATTCACGAGTTCAAAATTGCTTCGTTCTACGCAGCTACGCACACTTGACTTCTTCAGCGAATGAAAGAAAAGAGAAAAAAAAATAGCTGAAGGAAGATGACGTAAAAATTGCCCATAAAAAACAGCTGAACTAATGTTTACGTGCGCAATGCGTCACCTTCTATAATTCCATCATGGTTTCCCTCGCTATTTTGATTGGTTCACAGAAAGTATCTGTTTTGTGTTGTGGGCATGGCGAAACCATACAAGGTGGCAGCACGGTGACATACCGACAAACATAAATAAAAGTTCCATGCACTTATTTTTGTAAATCGATGGCCTAATGTCAAAATCATACTCCACCCTGTTCCCTTAAGTGGAATATACTCCTCACTCAAGCATTCATTAATTGTTCATACATTCAAAATAACTCTCCTTCACAGTACTGTTGGCCAGTCTTGGTTGACCCAAGAGAGGCATTGTACAGGTCTACAAGTAGGAGATGTAGCAGCACGCACATACACAGCCACGCTCACCTGATAAAATGCTTGTTCTTGTTCGTTTTTTTTGTGGATGCTATTTGGCACTGTTGTACTTCTTAGGACCAAACAAAGTTTAGTAGCTGCTATCGAAACAACTGCTTAAAATTTTTTTTCTTATATTACAAAGAAATATACTTATTTACTTTCAAACGAGCACTTAATTACATCTCTCTTTAATAA
The DNA here is from genome assembly GCA_029619165.1 of Eurosta solidaginis. Taxonomy (NCBI): domain Eukaryota; kingdom Metazoa; phylum Arthropoda; class Insecta; order Diptera; family Tephritidae; genus Eurosta; species Eurosta solidaginis. The sequence goes on along the minus strand of JARSSU010001710.1, from coordinate 15,678 downwards.
CCATATATTTGGACAATTTTAATTAACAAATTGTGATACTTTTTTACGGGGACGATTGCTAAAACACGACCAAACCCGTCGGGGGAGGTATTAATAGACGCGATTTTGCCTCGCTTCAATAATTCGAATACTTTTCTCTTCGGACAATTGACAACAGGACAAAACGCGTCTATTCAATTTTCTTTCCGCTTTTTTGGACGGGTTATTGCAGTCGACCTCGGTTTCAAACTGTTTTTCGCGGAGAACTTTTGAACGGGTAGAAAAACTTAACTCCCGTGTTTGTATTCTTAATACTGAAATAACTACGCGTCCTCAGATACCCCAATGAAGACTTTTTTATAATTTTCTGAAGGACCCACATGGGTGCACTTAAAATTCCTACTAAATTCGTTAAAAGAAATTTACCATCACAGCAACCCATATCTGATATTCCGATCCTTTTTTTGCTTCCTGCGTCGCTTTCGACGAAGCAACCCGGTAATTTTGACACTTCGTTCAGTGTCAAAACTCATGTTCCACGCAGGTTCCACTGGGTTCCACGCTAGTTTGACACTGACCGAAGTGTCAAACTGCCGTGTGTTAGAAAGGGAAAGAAAATTGTTTCCCTCTCATACATATCATACTTGTAACCTGTACAATGCAAGAGAGGCACTCCACCACGCGAGTACCAATAAATTAAAATAACTGTAATCGTTTTTAACTCTTACAGGGGTCATCTGTTGAACCACATCCGTTTTTTTCTGTTCCTTAGATCAGGAATGTTTAACTCCGACCGCCAAGACACTTGAAGCCGTCCATGTGGAAACAACGCCTCTAACACCCATATCTCTTTGGTCCAAGTTTCCTTGGACTTCTGTTAGAGAACATTGATGACAATTTGTGAGTGGTCGTACTTATTGCATGGTAGCTCGTATAGCTCAATATGTGCTTACACCATTGAGCATTTTTCGTCTAGACTGGTCCATAAATTACGGTCCGGGTCACGAACGCAATCAAGCAAGTGTCACGATTCGTCACGCAGGGAAAATGGGGGTCGAAAAGCGGCAAAACGACCGTCACGTTATTTATCGATCGTCCCCCTACACCTCAGACGCCACCTGGTCCACGACATGAAATTCTCCTTCCAGTTGTCTCTAGCTAGAAATTTAATTTACAGTAGAACATTTATTGTTATCCCCCTAGTCTATTAGCCTGGTGCCACCGCCAGTAATGTTAACCGCAGAATTTTCTCACATAGTTCACTCATGTTGCCCGGTGTACCTTAATGCACCCGCGCAAAACATTTTCATGTACCTGTGCTTTTGTCACTACGGCTGAAAGATTGCAATAAGTCACAGCGACAGATTCGAAGCAATAGCTGTGACTGACTGACTGTGGCGACCTCTGCGTCTCGTTCGAGGTGAAGTTTACCCATAATGGCAGTCATAGCCGACAAGACAAGGTCAACGATCACGCTGTTCCTCAAGTTCCTGGGATCTACCTACTCTCCAATAGAGAGTTGCTCAACTGGTGATACCCTACCTGGGAGTCCCTACCACTCTCTAGGTACATGGGTATGTTTCCAAATTGTATTCTTATTTTTGTTGCTCTTTTTATACTCAGTTGAGCAGAGCTCTCAGAGTATATTAAGTTTGATTGGATAACGGTTGGTTGTACAGGTATAAAGGAATCGAGATAGATATAGACTTCCATATATCAAAATCATCAGTGTCGAAAAAAAATTTGATTAAGCCATGTCCGTCCGTCCGTCTATTAACACGATAACTTGAGTAAATTTTGACGTATCTTGATAAAATTTGGTATGTAGGTTCCTCAGCACTCATCTCAGATCGCTATTTAAAATGAACGATATCGGATTATAACCACGCCCACTTTTTCGATATCGAAAATTTCGAAAAACCGAAAAAGTGCGATAATTCATTACCAAAGACAGATAAAGCGATGAAACTTGGGAGGTGAGTTGAACTTATGACGCAGAATAGAAAATTAGTAAAATTTTGGACAATAGGCGTGGCACCGCCCACTTTTAAAAGAAGGTAATTTAAAAATTTTGCAAGCTGTAATTTGGCAGTCGTTGAAGACATCATGATGAAATTTGGCAGGAACGTTACTCCTATTACTATATGTACGCTTAATAAAAATTAGCAAAATCGGAGAAGGACCACGCCCACTATTAAACAAAAATTTTTTTAAGTCAAATTTTAACAAAAAATTTAATATCTTTACAGTATATAAGTAAATTATGTCAACATTCAACTCCAGTAATGATATGGTGCAACAAAATACAAAAATAAAAGAAAATTTCAAAATGGGCGTGGCTCCGCCCTTTTTCATTTAATTTGTCTATGATACTTTTAATGCCATAATTCGAACAAAAATTTACCAATCCTTTTAAAATTTGGTAGGGGCATAGCTTTTATGACGCTAACTGTTTTCTGTGAAAATGGGCGAAATCGGTTGAAGCCACGCCCAGTTTTTATACACAGTCGTCCGTCTGTCCTTCCTCATGGCCGTTAACATGATAACTTGAGCAAAAATCGACGAACTTAGTTCACGTGCTTATCTGAACTCACTATATCTTGGTATAAAAAATTAACGAAATCCGACTATGACCACGCCCACTTTTTCGATATCGAAAATTACGAAAAATGTTATAATTCTATACCAAATACGAAAAAAGGGATGAAACATGGTAATTGGATTGGTTTATTGACGCGAAATATAACTTTAGAAAAAACTTTGTAAAATGGTTGTGACACCTACCATATTAAGTAGAAGAAAATGAAAAAGTTCTGCAGGGCGAAATAAAAAACCCTTGAAATCTTGGCAGGTATTACATATATAAATAAATTAGCGGTATCCAACAGATGATGTTCTGGGTCACCCTGGTCCACATTTTGGTCGATATATGGAAACGCCTTCACATACACAACTATCACCACTCCCTTTTAAAGCTCCCATTAATACCTTTAATTTGATACCAATATCGTACAAAAATATTCTAGAGTCACCCCTGGTCCACCTTTATGGCGATATCTCGAAAAGGCGTCCACCTATAGAACTAAGCCCCACGCTCTTTTAAAATACTCATTAACACCTTTCATTTGATACCCATATCGTACAAATATATTCTAGAGTCATTCCTGGTCCACCTTTATGGCGATATCTCGAAAAAGCGACCACCTATAGAACGAAGGCCAACTCCCTTTTAAAAATACTCATTAACACCTTTCATTTGATACCCATATCGTACAAACAAAGTCTAGAGTCACCCCTGGTCCACCTTTATTGCGATACCTCGAAAAGGCGTCCACCTATAGAACTAAGCCCCACGCACTTTTAAAATACTCATTAACACCTTTCATTTGATACCCATATCGTGCAAACAAATTCTAGAGTCAACCCTGATCCACCTTTATGGCCATATCACTAAATGGCGTCCACCTATAGAACTATGGCCCACTCCCTCATAAAATACTCTTTAATGCCTTTCATTTGATACACATGTCATACAAACACATTCCAGGGTTTCCCTCGGTTCATTTTCCTACATGGTTATTTTCCCTTATGTTGTCACCATAGCTCTCAACTGAGTATGTAATGTTCGGTTACACCCGAACTTAACCTTCCTTACTTGTTTTCTTTTTAACCAGTATGTCTTAAAGGATCTTCTTATGTGGCTTACCTTTGTTATTGTTCTTGTTGTAATTCTAACACGTTTTTGCCGACATTCGACACTTAAATCTTTCAATTTTTTACCTGCTCTCCGCAACTTCTCTACACATTTAAACTTGGAACCAAATGTTGCATTGCCTCAAGGCTTAAACACTGGCAATGATGTAGCTTTATCACCACAACAATAACAACAATTACAACATGAAGTTTTGATTGCTTTATGTTTAACGGTAGTAAAATTCGCAGTAAAGCAAAGAGCAAATGTAACAAAACGAAACACAAAACCAGTCTAAAGCAATCGTTTAGCTTTCTACAGGAATTATGTATGTATCCTTGGTTGATTGTGTGAGTGTATGTGTTTGAGTTGGGTGGGGGTATGTATGAAGTATATTCTGGAGCTAAACCTAGTTTAATCGATTGTAGTTCTCATTTGGTAGTAATGAAGGAAATTAAAAGGGAGTTGCAAATACAAGCGGAACTCACAGACTAAATCAGTTAAAGAACTCGGAAGTAACTAAAGTTAATTAACCTACAAATCGTCTTTTGGGGTGCACAAATAAATAAATATACAAACGAACTTGCATACACGTAACTATTTCGGTACAAAGACTCATATTTACCTCAAAGAGCTTTAAACTCAACCGTTCGAAAATGGCTTAGAAGATACAATGATGGATGTTAGCTTAATTGTGAAGGCTTTTGGTTTAAAAGGAAGGATGTTTTTATATTCGGTGGAATTTATAGTTAGAATTATATAAAGAAGACATATGGGAAATGATTGCTAGCTGTACCTAAGCAAGGTCTGATGTGTTTTCAAGTGAGTACCTGACGTTGTCATACTAACTTTATGCTGCTCATAAGTACGACATGGATTTTCTAATAGCTTCGGCGAGAAACCCCAGAGGCATCTTGAAAATTGTTAAAAAACGGAAATAAGTAAAAGAAGTCAAATGGACCTAGCAGGAAAAGACAAAATGCAGAGGCAGTTAAAATCAAGTCCACATAACAGAAAAGCTACTCTGACTTCTGAGACAAGTCCTTAGTAAATAAGAAACACTAGCCTGCGACGCATATAAAGCCGAAACCAAGAACCGGAACAATACTGATCAAGTTAGTGAGAAAAGAGGTTATGGAGCTCCTCTTCTGTGAGGTCCTCAAAGCTTCGCTTAACAAATTCGCTGTTGTATCCGACCTTAAAGCGAAAGTCACGGCTTTAGCCTAAAAGAGTAAGCAGCCATATTTTTCAATAAGTGTCAAATCCAAAACTGCCAAGAGTATTGCATTATTGGGCCGCACGAAGCCATAAAAAGGCACTTTAAATGCACCACCGGGAACTGAGAAAATTGCAATAGCAGAAGTATTGAGTATATGTACACGACACCCACGAAATTCCCCTTGTTTACGGTAGCGGAGCTGAACAAAGAGATCATATACAGGGTTTGCGAAGGTGCGTGATAAATCGAGGCTCCTAATACGCGAGTAACATAAACAAAACGAAGTCGGCTGTGAAATGGAATACTCTACCGCGATTTAGGTCGCTGTCCAGAAGTGAGACCTTCACAACAATGAAATAAAGTGAATCTGACAACCCCTGGGCCTAATTCCAACAATCCGTAATGAATAACTGCATTTGTTTCAAGCTCTAAATTCAGCAATAGGAGAGTAAACTAGGAATCCAGGGAAGGGAGGGAAGGGAGGTAGCTACTGAATATAATGGATAGACTGGAACTAACAGTACTAGAAGGTGCTAGTTCCGTCGCATTCTGGATTCATAACCGCCAAAAGACTGCTCACATCCGCAACACTCTTCTAAATCTAACACAAACAGAAGCACCAATAGATTGCATATGCTGCATCTCAACTGTAAAGCGCTGCCATCGACATGAAGCCCCACATAATGTACTTGAATTACATCACATTATAGATGCCCATCATCTCATTTTTGCTCCAAATGGTGTACAATTCTGTGACAATATTGGCTTGACACGCAAACAGTTACCCCAATTTGTCAATAGTTCCCATAGAGATGCTCAGCAGTCGTTCTTAGCTGTACCTTCAACACATAAGATAGAGCTCATTGGCCCATTCGCACATGCACAAAGTTTATATATGTTGCATATATGGAGTGCTGTGAGCAACTTCTGTCATCCACACTCTCCTTCAACCGATAACATGAGAATCTTATCTTTTTATAAAAGGAATTCTGCCAAAAAATGTCTTTCGGATGTCGAAGCTTCTTTCAAGTCACTAAAGGGGGACCTCTACTTTAGCTACTATTCTAACACCAGTTTTGGCAAAACGGCGTGTTATTGATGGGAAGCACTTAGCCGACCTCTAAGTTCATCTTTGTCTGATGGCTGTGGTTTCAACAGTGTTTAACGAGGTGTAATCATGAGAAGCTCAGCCACGCATATTTCGCATGAAGGAGAACAAATGCGTCGTGTCCGTGTAATATATCCTAAAAATTGGTGGAACGGGACCTACATGTTTTATGCCCACTTCAAATGACACCTGCAATGCAGATGAGTTTTCACTGAGAGCTTTTTATGGCAGAAATACACTCGCAACGCTTGCCAAACACCGCCGAGGGGCGAATTGAAAAACCTTATTTCTAAATTTTCGATGTTGCTTTTCCCGATGTTCACATACCAAAGTTGGCACAAGTTTAGAACTGTATTTTGGAGATTTTTCGTTCCAGTTTCCACATTTGTCACGTTGAGAGTCCTTCCCGAAGAAGCGATTCTTACTTCCCACACATTACAGATAAAAGTGAGATCAGAGAACTGGCGGCCACCGTGGTGTGATGGTAGCGTGCCCTGGGTTCGCACCCCGGGCAAAGCAACATCAACATTTTAGAAATAAGGTTTTTCAATTCTCTCGGCAGTGTTTGGCAAGCGCTCCGAGTGTATTTCTGCCATGAAAAGCTCTCAGTGAAAACTCATCTGCCTTGCAGATGCCGTTCGGAGTCGGCATAAATCTTGTAGGTCCCGTCCTGCCAATTTGTAGGGAAAATCAAGAGGAGCACGACGCAAATTGTAAGAGAAGCTCGGCCTTAGATCTCTTCGCGCCTTACATTTATTTATTTTTTAGAGAACTAAAGTGTTTTTTTGCCGTACGAACCTTATTTATAAATTTAACTTGGAATTAAGATAACATAAAAACTTCTTCAGGGGATTTTGGGATTTCGTAAACAATATACTCGGTTTGTATTCTTACAGATGTGCTTGTCTATAACCTACTGAAGGTAAGACCTACGGTTTATATGAATTTTTTAAAGCCAATGTGTAGCGTTTAAAAGCCTTCCGCGATTTACAACCAGATTGACTGAATTTTTGTATGTGTGCATGTCGGGTATTTGACGCTTGCCCCGCGACTATCAAATAAAAAGCCATCAATCAACATTTGCATTGAGAAACCGTAGCGTTCGGACGTGAATATGTCGTAATCGGATGAAGATTTTTTTTACTTGCAACTACAGCAGTTTTATTAAATAATAAAAAAATTTATAAAAATTTTGTTAAATAATAATAAAAGCTTTACATTCCATAAAGCTGGTAAACATTGATAATTTTCAATAAATTTTAATATAAATTGCTGTTCTTTCGCGCACTTGTTCATTTTGAATGTCGACACAAACTAAATACAATACTGCGTTTTGTCAATCACACCCCGCGACTATCAAATAAGCTAGCGTCAAATGAAAAAATCAAAAATTTTTGATTTTCATCAACGTGTAGCCGACAACAAATACGTGTGTCACGAAGCTCCCGACTGCACTAACACATACAAAATTCAGTCAATCTGGTTGTAAATCGCGGAAGGCTTTAAGATATTTTCGTATATAATTTAAATGAGCAATACATGAAAATGAAAATAATCCAAAATCACCGAATAAAGAGCTTAAATCTATCCTTTTACATACATATAAGCGTTAAGCACAAATAGTACTCAAATAATCTTTGAAAAAGCATGCAGTTAAATTGGATTTATGAGGCAAAGCGTACGGACGGAAGCACTTCTCGTAATAGCTGGTCGAACAATAAGCGCATATTAAAGTCGATTATTGAAAATTCCTGTCGTTTCTTATAACCAACATATCCAATTCGAATAAATCACTCGTTCTCATTCTTTGCAAATATTCACGTGTTTGTGAAGCTTAAGCAAGGAAAAAATAAATGTGGAGTGAGAGAGTACGGTCAAATGTAATAAAGAACTAAATCTTGCAAACATTTTTTTCCGCAACTAATACTTAACATCATTTGGATAGGGTAAAGTTTATGGATGGGATATAATCCTTCTTTTGTTATACTAGTGGTTGTTATTTTACTTGTTGAAATTGTGTGATTTTATATCATATGATTAGTGATAACATAAGAAATGGGGTGATATGATATGAGCAAATAATTAGATATTTAAGATTTTATATCACACGATGGGTTCAAAGCAAGGAATTGATGTCATTTGAATCATAAGATGTACATACGTACTTGGTACATGATTATATTTTTTTATTTCGGTATGTACAGTAGGGGCATCGTATTGAATGCGATATGATGTGGTACATATGTATGTAGCTTTTACTTTCGCTGATTCACTTTATTGCTCATAGATTATGCAGCTAATTGATTTCGTTTTACATCATGTGATATAATTTTACTGCTCTAAACAATGACTTGATGTCACAATGTTTGGCTTTAATTAGTTTTAATTCGCCTAGTGAGGGTTACACGTCACATGATTTTAATTTTTTACTTTATATCAAATGAAGTTACAGAATTGCAACCTATCTGATTTCCTACTATAGAGTTATTTGATATCATGATTAGTATTTTTAAAGTCATCAAATGCGATATGAAGTGTTACAAAGTTTTATGCTACATACGTCGTTTCACTGGCCTCCTGTCATAAATTTGTCGAAATATGATATAACATAAAATCAGTAATGTGTACTCGGTAAGTTTCTTTTTACAGCTACTTCAAGTTCTCATCATATGATTCGCCAGCTTGTGATGTCACATAATATGGAAATATGTCACAGAGTTGTGTTACATCATGAGGTAAACAATTTTTTATAGCATTGAATAATGCCTGTTTTAGCTGAAGACATCGGGTGAAACCATCTCTTAAGGATATGAACTTCGAAGTGTTATGAACTTGTTACTCACTAAGCAAGCGAAAACGTACCAGTAGACGTAGCCGTTACTAAACCCTTATTCATAATCACCTCTATTACGGTTGTCAATAGTGAGAAAATTAGTGTCGACGCTCATGAATTGGTATCGGCGTTGTCAACGTCGATAACTATTGACGGGTGTTGACGCTTTTTTGGTATTGGCTAAAACAATGTTGAAGTTGTGTTGACGTGACGCGACACAAAATTTGTCAACACAGTTTTTGGTGACGACAAGCGCGGCAATACAGAATTCAGCTATTAAAAATTCAAAAAATAAGCTTTTTTATGATTTTTATGCTCTTTATTTATTAATTTTTTATTCAATTTCAGAAAATAGTCAAAATAACCAGCAACAGTCAGTTTAGTAGAATTGTGGTAATGTTCTAGGGCAGCGGTCGACTGCTAAAACACGTCCAAAAAACTCAGGAGAGGTACCAAAAGACACGTATTGACCTCGATTTTAATAATCCGAAGGCGGAATATAAAAATTTTACTTGCGTTAGGAAATATTTGCAAAAAAAAACAGTTGCAAGCTTTCAAGTGGTTCATTAAAAGGTTTTTGTGAAATTTCAAGGATTTTTTATTTCCGCCTTCAGATTATTAATACCGAGGTCAATTCGGGTATTTTGATACCCCTCCCGAATTCGATTAAGTTTTCCATTAGTGCACCACGCTCTGGGAGGTAGGGAGTTGCTAATGGTGTACTAAAGAGAAATCCAATCATCTACAATATATTCACTAAAGTTCGTAAACAAATTCCTTGTGTGTATTTTGCCCGGAATGCTTAATTGTGCACTAATAGATTTCAGCAATTATTTAGATCCACAAATTGTCCACTAAACAAAAAATTAACTCAATACAAATTGTAAATAAACAACTGTCAAAAATATAGGGATCGTATTTTTATCGATATCACGTCGACATCAATACATTGCCTTAGTAAATACCAATTATGCATTGACGTGACATTGATGTTGATACGACGTGATGTCGACGACGATACGAAGTGATGGTTGACGTTGACAACCGTAATAGGGATGAATAGTAACTATAACTACAACCTTAACCTTTAACCGTAGCCGTGAGCCTTAACCATAGTAACCGCAATTCAATGTAGCTATAACTATATCGCGGCCGTAATCGATACTGTAGCCGTAACCCTAACTGTAAAAAGACACCGCTTAGCTTTGTTTTGTTATGCTAAGCTAAAAATCATTAAGGAGAGCTTAGGGAATAGCCCAATTTAGGTATGTCTAATAGCGTTTTCTTTTCTGGCAAAAATTTTACGCTTGTTAACGAGTAAAGAAAAAGGAACGTCTTCTCTGATTCACGCCTCTCCGTATAATAATAATTTTATTTGCAAATCTCCAGTACATAGTTGTCCACATACATATATATGGAAGTGTGTATATACTATTTTCATATAGGATACAGCTAAGGTTATTGTTTTATACATAAGTACATAAGTGCAGTTTGAGAAGTAGCAAATAGTAGCACAAAGGAAAACAAGCAAGAATGGCAAGGGCTGATAGAGTTGCCGTGTGACTTCAAATACTTATCATTCCGCCCACCTCGTCCGAAACTGGGACGAAATCATGTTAACACAGACCGCCCACCGTCTGCTATACTATTTGCAATAGGTAAGATCGAGAGTTTGGTGATTGTTCGTTTAAGGGTAGTTGATTTTGTTTTGACAGTAGCGACTCAAGCGATGCCGTCTGACCCCGGATTGATATCCATTATTCTACCCAAGGGCCATTGCGTAGGTGGCAACCGTTCATCTCGTATCAACACAAGTTGTCCGATGGCTATTTCACTTTGTTGGTGCTGCTATTTGTTTCTCGCTTGAAGCCCTTGTAAATATTCGCTCGACCACCGTGCCCAGAAATCGTGGTACATTTGTGTTAATTGTTTCCACCTGCTTACGTGAGTCATCTTGGCGTTAAGCGAACACGCCTCTGGGTTGCTGGTTAAGGCTCTGCCGATTAAAAAGTGGCCCGGAGTCAACGCCGTGAGATCGTTGGGATCGTCGGTTATGGCAGTTAATGGCCGCGAATTCAAACAGGCCTCGATTGTTTTAAGACTGTGTAAAACTCCTCGAATGTCAATGTAGTGGTCCCAACTACTCGATTCAGATGCACCTTCATGCTTTTCACCGTCGCCTCCCAAAGCCCTCCAAAGTTTGGAGCAGCAGGTGGTATAAAGTGCCAGTTAATTTCGCGACGCGATATGTATTATGCAGCTGCTCTAAGTTGTGCTTGCAGAGCTTTTCGTTCGCTGACCAAAAGGGTGTTTGCGCCTATGAAGGTGGTGCCATTATCGCTGTACATGTCGGTGCAGAGTCCCCTCGTAGCAATGAATTGGTTCAGCGCAGCGATAAATGCTTCGGTTGTCATGTCGCTGACAAGCTCTAGATGGCAGGCCTTTGTTGCTAGACAGACCAGTACGACTACATATCCTTTGTATGCACGATGCCCTCTCCCCTTGGTAGTACGGATATGAAATGGACCTGCGTAGTCCACACCGGTGTGCCCAAATAGTACGGAAATATTGAATCTAGGAGCGGGTAATTGGCCCATCAGCTGCGTCTGTGGTTTACAGGACTGTCGGAAACAAGGCAGGCAATTCCTGATTATACCTTTGACTGCATCGCGTCCGTTTATCACCCAGAATCGTCGTCTGATGTGGCTCAGTGTCGCTTGCGTTCCAGCGTGGAGTAATTGTTTGTGTGCATGTTTAATGAGTAAAACAGTTAAGCTGCTGTTTTTTGGTAAAATCATTGGGTGTCGCTCGTTTAATGAGAAATCAGCGTTTTTGAGCCGCCCACCAACACGTAATATACCTTCTGAGTCCAGAAAGGGATCTAGGTTAACCAGTTTACTCTTTTTCTCTATGCTCTTGCTTGCACGTAGCTGTCCCACTTAAATGGTATACTCTTCTTGCTGTACTTGTTTGATCCATGATTTCAGCGCGGCATAGCGTTCAGTCCATAGGAAGTATGGTGTTGTGGAGTGTGGCCACCCAAGAGTAATAGCAATGAAACGCTGACACCAGGCCGTTATAACAAGCACCTTATCAAGATCCGAATACCTTTCGAGAATGGAAACATCAGCCGGTTGCGTGTTTAGCACTTTAACAGATTTAGTTTCTGGTAGTGTATTAGGAGTTCCTGGGTGCAGTTGTGGCCATCCGTCTTCAGGTAAGCGTAGCCACGTGTAGCATTATACGTCATACCCACTGTAATGTAGCATTATGCTTCATACCCACTGTAACACACTTGCAATAATATGTATCATGAACTCCAAATATATTTTAGTAATAATCGTATTACAATATTTTCCAACATAAATTATTGAACTAACCCAGACGGTTAACTAACATCAATGGAATGCCGAATATGAAACCCTTATCCGTTCACAGCTTATAAATTACTTATTACATACAACCCATTATGGGAACTAACTAAAATACTCACATCGATATTCCAACGTTGCGAACAGGCATACAAACTTACAAACTTACGTGTATGCATAGCATTAACCAAAGTACTCACATTGATCTGCTGACGTAGCTAAATAACATATACAAAACTACATGTATACAAAGACTGTATACAAACTTACATGTACTCATACCCCATTTCAATGTACATATTTTTAGTTATTAGTATTAAGATATTTATGAATGTATAGGTTAAGTAAATTACTATATAAGACAAAGAATTTATTGAAAAAAAGAGATTTAATGTTTGCACATCGAAGTCGTAACTTCTTTTCATTTTTCTCCAAACATTTCACATGGTGGACCAGTCCACCAGAGTGTATGGTTTATTAGCTGATTCGGCGATATTCCCCTCGATGCGCAGTCAGCTGGATTGTCATCTGTGCGCACATATCTCCACTGTTCATTAGACGTGATTTCATGGATTTGAGTTACCCAAACACAAACTCTTCCAGGTTGCCGGGATCGGATCTGATCCAGCCAAGTGCCGTGGTTGAGTCGGTCCAAAGATATGTGGCGACTTTTTGAAGTTTAAGTACTTCCTGAACCTTCGCGATAAGCTTGGATGCCAGAAGGGCAGCGCAGAGTTCAAGCCTTGGTATGGTCATCCTTTTAAGTGGTGCTACTTTAGTTTTAGCTATAAGCAGTGTTATGTGTATGCCAAGTTCCGAACCACCTTTAAGTACACCACCGCGGCAAAGGCTTGTGTCGATGCATCTGCAAATGCATGGTATTCCAGCGAAGTGGCATTGCCAGATGTGTGTATCCAGCGTGGAATTCTTAGAGTGCGTAAGTTCGCTAGTTCTTTGCGAAGCGACTCCCATTCGCTTTGGATTGAAATAGACAATTCCTCATCCCATTCGATTCCAAGGGTTCAAAGATGTTGAAATAATATTTTCCCTTTGATAAGCACTGGAGACAGAAACCCCCAGCGGATCTTTGTTAAACTAATATAGTACAATTTGGCAATACTAATTATCAGTTTTCTTTTCATATATCTATTTCATTATACCTCTGTTCTATTATACTGATAAAGTTCGTCGCCATCTTACTTGAAACTGGGGATGGTGGGGGGGGCTGTAACATATCTATTATACAACAGGTTATGGTGGCTATCCACATAAACATAAATTAAATTAAATATATTAATTTAATTCAAATAGGCGAAAAAATACGGGCACACTCATTTTCTTCGAAAAACTTCGCGTCGGAAATTTTGATGTGTTTGGCGGGGCGAAATTCTAAGTCATACTTGGTGCTGAAAGTCTTTGGAAAATCCGAAGCAGGTTACTCCTGAAAATGCATCAGAAAAAGGATCGTGCACAAACGAACGGGCGCTGAGCGCGGATTACGCTCATGGTGGGAGCGAGATAATTTCTCGACACATAGAATGACACAGACGGCCAAAAGAAGTCATGTGGATTCCAATAATGGCAGCCGTATGTAGGACAGTGGTTTTTAACTCGCAAAGGTAGGGCTCTTTGAAAAAGCTGGTGCAGTTAAAAACTCGAACAGTTCCACAGGGGCGGGGCGGGGATACGGATTATGTGAATGCGCATTGGTCATACTGACTTACAATAAAATTGCATAATGTGCAGTGTTTTAATATGTCGTGATGAATTGATTGCCTCTTTATTGCTAGCTGGGTTTGCCTATGATTATCATAGCTCTTGTTCAGGTGCAGTGGAATTCCAAATGCGAAGTTTAACCGTATACGCAGCGTAAACAGATTGTTGTATGCAGACCTGCAGAATTGTATTGTACTTTAAGGACGCATCCACCATACAACGCTTTGTATTCGACAGATTTCGAATCGCGATAAAAGAATACAAACTCTAATCGTAAAAACTGTTTCGTTGTTTTAAGGCCATATGCGTAAAGAGTTGTCTGTAAAATCTACACACATCGAAAAAAGCAATGATTGAACTAAATAAAAGCAAGACACTACATGTTTTCAAATCTTTAGCTCAGCGATTCGTAGTTTACAACATACCTCAAGTGGCGAGTATCATGTATGGTATGTTTACGATCTCAGGCGCACGTCGGCACATATGACAATTGATCAACAGTTCTTTCAAAAGTTCGAGCAGCAGAACACAAGCTGAGTTATTTTAGCTACTCTGAGCGAGTTCCTGTTAACTATGCGTTAGGATATGTTAGCCTACTGTTAAATAGTCAACACTAACTAAAATTCCACCTAATGTTCGAAATTTGAAATATTTTACACTAGTCCATTTCGTGCAAATCTTTTGTCACATTTACAGACAATGACAAGCAAAACAAAAAGGGGTGTCTCGAAAAACAACATACTGTATGTAAAATATTCGATGATAAGGTGACAATATTAACTCAGCAAGGCATTTGACGGCACAACAGTTAATTATCACAACTTGGATTGCGGCGTTAAAATAAAGTTATTGATGTCAATGACTTACCGTTGATATACTTTGAGCTTTGGCATCGTAGGCTGGCACACATTCTGCAAAGAAAATATGAACGATGCCGAATTCCACGCTTGGCGTTTAATTACAGCAGCACAAGTGACAAAGGGTGTATTATAGGCGATAAAGGTAAACAAACAGTAAATATAAAACAACCACTGGTACGCAGTGTCAGAAACAATTTGTTAGACATCATACATTCTGAACGTGCCTTGGTCAATTAGCACAAAAATCGTTCAGTGGTGTCAAGATTTTTACTTGTATTCTTGTTGGATGATTTTTTCAAGAAAGGTATTTTGCGATAACCGATTGTAAACGAAAGTCAGATGTGTTTTGCTAAATTTAAATGACTTATAAAAGCGAAGTAGAGAACACCAGTGTAGGCCGTAAAATAAAAGTCTGAGGCAGACATGCACTGAATAATTGTGCAACGAACCATTGAAATTTTTTGCGTGATTGTGAGGCATATGTTCATCAAAAAACAGCTCCCTACAAACGCCCGAAACAGAACGGGGTGATGCTGAGCAGTACTGTAACCGAACGTGTGCATTGAACGTGTTAGATTTGTTATTAGATTCTGGCCTGAGAATATATTCTGGGCATAGGCTGCACACACTGGCACATAATTATGGTAACAAACCTCATTCCATGTAAGAAAAAGGTAATATCGAAATCCGAGAAATATATGTCAGGTGGAGATATGAGAACCTAATTTAAGCATTTACGAATATTTGGTTGTAGCAAGCGATGGTTTTCCATACCGCAACCAAACGTTTCAAAACTGGATGTGCAAAATCATATGAGTTGCATATTATCTGTAGTATATTGTTCTGGTGTCAAAGCTTACCGCTTCATCGTAATCTGCTTACAGTTTATTGTCAACACCGT
>JARSSU010001708.1:0-20069 GCA_029619165.1 Eurosta solidaginis | reverse complement strand
ATCTTTACAGTATATAAGTAAATTATGTCAACATTCAACTCCAGTAATGATATGTTGCAACAAAATACAAAAATAAAAGAAAATTTCAAAATGGGCGTAGCTCCGCCCTTTTTCATTTATTTTGTCTAGGATAATTATAATGCCATAAGTCGAACAAAAATTTACCAATCCTTGTGAAATTTGGTAGAGGCTTAGATTCTAGGACGATAACTGTTTTCTGTGAAAAAGGGCGAAATCGGTTGAAGCCACGCCCAGTTTTTATACACAGTCGACCGCCTGTCCTTCCGCTCGGCCGTTAACACGATAACTTGAGCAAGAATCGATATATCATTACTAAACTCAGCTCACGAACTTATCTGAACTCGCTTTGTATTGGTGTAAAAAATGGCCGAAATCCGACTATGACCACGCCCAATTTTTCGATATCGAAAATTACGAAAACTGAAAAAAATGCCATAATTATATACCAAATACAAAAAAAGGGATGAAACATGGTCTATTGAGGCAAAATATAACTTTAGAAAAAAACTTGGTAAAATGGGTGGGACACCTACCATATTAAGTAGAAGAAAATGAAAAAGTTTTGCAGGGCGAAATCAAAAGCCCTTGGAATCTTGGAAGGAATATTGTTCGTGGTATTACATATATAAATAAATTAGCGGTACCCGACAGATGATGTTCTGGATCACCCTGGTCCACCTTTTGGTCGATATCTCGAAAACGCCTTCACATATAAAACTAAGGGCCACTCCCTTTTAAAACCCTCATTAATACCTTTAATTTGATACCCATATCGTACAAACACATTCTAGAGTCACCCCTGGTCCCACCTTTATGGCGATATCTCGAATAGGCATCCACCTATAGAACTAAGGCCCACTCCCTTTTAAAATACTCATTAACACCTTTCATTTGATACCCATATCGTACAAACAAATTCTAGAGTCACCCCTGGTCCACCTTTATGGCGATATCTCGAAAAGGCGTCCACCTATAGAACTAAGGCCCACTCCCTTTTAAAATACTCATTAACACCTTTCATTTGATACCCATATCGTACAAACAAATTCTAGAGTCACCCCTGGTCCACGTTTATGGCGATATCTCGAAAAGGCGTCCACCCTATACAACTAAAGGCCCACTCCCTTTTAAAACACTCATTAACACCTTTCGTTTGATACCCATATTGTACAAACGCATTCTAGAGTCAACCCTGGTCTACTTTTATAACGATATTCCGAAAAGGCGTCCACCTATAGAACTAAGGCCCACTCCCTTTTAAAATACTCATTAACAGCTTTCATTTGATACCCATATATTACAAACAAATTGTAGAGTCACCCCTGGTCCACCTTTATGGCGATATCTCGAAAAGGCGTCCACATATAGAACTAAGGCCCACGCCCTCTTAAAATACTCCTTAACACCTTTCATTTGATACTCTTATCGTAAAAACAAATTCTAGAGTCACCCCTGGTCCATCTTTATGGCGATATCTCGAAAAGGCGTCCATCTATAGAACTTAGGCCCACGCCCTTTTAAAATACTCATTAATACCTTTCTTTGATACCCATATCATACAAAATAAATTCTAGAGTCACCCCTGGTCCACCTTTATGGCGATATCTCGAAAAGGCGTCCACCTATAGAACTTAGGCCCAACTCCCTTTTAAAATTATCATTAACACATTTCATTTGATACCCATATCGTACAAACAAATTCTAGAGTCAGGCCTGGTCCACCTTTATGGCGATACCCCTAAATGGGGTCCATCTATAGAACTATGGCCCACTTCCTCTTAAAATACTCTTTAATACCTTGCATTTGATACACATGTCATAAAAACACATTCCAGGGTTACCCTAGGTTCTTTTTACAACATGGTGATTTTCCCTTACTTTGTCTCCACAGCTCTCAAATGAGTATGTAATGTTCGGTTACAGCCGAACTTAGCCTTCCTTACTTGTTTTTTATGTATATATGTATGTCTATACACATATAATTTTATGGTTATTTATTTAATTACTTAAACGCACTTTCCACTTTAACTATTGAAGTATTAGTACCTAATTTTTTTTATATAGTTATGTAATTATTTCCAATTTAAATTTTAGTTCATTTCACAAAATTTTCCTAACCCTTTTTCCTACCTTACCAACCCTATCACTTAATTAAATAAATTTATAATTTTGGGCTTGCCCCATTTCGACGTTGCATATCCTTGATGCTGCTGATCCTGGTCCGCGCTGAGGTTTGCTGATCTTTCGTACAAATGGCATAGTATGTAGATTTATTAGTTTCGATTTTCAACTTTAAAATTTTTCTTAACTTTTCAGAAAGGCGATTTTCTTTAACTTATTGTTCAACGGTAACCTTTCTTTCTCTTTCCTTTTTCAGATTAACTAAGCCTTTTGTGTCCTTTACGGATCTTGCTTAAGTCCTTTCAACAATATTTCATACGGATCTTGCTTAAGTCCTTTCAACAATATTTCATACAACCTCTTTTATTATTTTTTTTCTCGGTATTGCAAATGTCTTTGGCGAAAGAAGATTTATAACTTCAACGACATGACTCAATTGGACTCAAAGGTCTGAAACATTTTTATCCATTTAAAGCTTTTTGTGTTTAAAACCACAGTCACATAATAAATATATATATATATATATATATACATTTGATCGGCAGATATTTGAACTATCTTTGGCGAAACAAGATTTATAAAATCAATATCGAAATTTGATATTTCTCAGTTGACTCAAAGTCCTGACACATTTTGGAGGCAGACTCTAACTCCTACACAACTTTCTCTCCATAAACATCATGTTTCCGACACTGCACTTTATAAAAAAATTATTACATTGTTTTAGAGTTTATAATTTCGCCGACGAGAATAAACAGTTTTACTGGCTATACCGAATTTATTCATATTCCCGACAAAACCTTTAAAGGAGTTTATATTTCTTTAAGTTTTTAGAAGTGTCACTTTATTTCTAACGATAGTTAGAGTATTTTTTTTTATTTTCGCGGAGAACTATAAGTCCTGACCGCATAGATTGCGACTATGCCCGGAACTGACTTCTTCTCATTTGTCTCCTTTAGTTGAAGCTGCTGTTTTCATTGGAATTGCATTGGTGGTCTTTTCGTTGTTTTCGAACTAACTTCTTATTACCATAAATTGCATTAGTGATCACCTGATTATTGTTTTCGAATTAACTCATTCTCTATTCACTTGTTTTTGGGCCGAACCTACTGGGTCATTCCTTCTTTCGGTACCAAAAATCATACGATATCTGCCTATAGTTCGAATACACACCTAACCAAACGCATGTATACTGTCAGTCTTGTTTCGTCTCACACTGTTCCTTGTTGGAAGTGCCAATATGTTTAGCAACGGGGCTTAATGTTGCTATGGCTGAGACGACGTATATCAGCAACATTGATGGCGCTGTTAACTCGTATCTGTGCACGGTTGTTTATGGGTGATGTTAACTCGCCCTCACAGAAGCAGCCCTCTATCTTGCTAACCTGCAGGTGACCAATTCTATTTCAAAATTCTCGGACAGTCAGGCTGCCATAAAATCCCTGCAATGCAGCAACACCTCGTAACTAGTGGCGTTGAAGTGCAGAGAAACCCTCAACAAGCTAGCTGAAAAATGCAACCTGAGCCCTGGCCACTATGATATTTCAGGAAACTGAGCTGCGGAAGGCACCAATCTGCAAACAATAACCCCCGTTGGTAGGGCCAGCCCTCCTCTAAACACCTGCAAGCACTTCTTGCGATCTCTATTCACGCATCAAGCAAACGCCAGATGGGCCATGGAAACTACATGTAGAACATCCAAGCAAATCTGGCCAAAGCTGGATGAAAAGAGATCGCAATCGGTGATACTGTTAAACCGTATCTCTATAAGCCCACTAGTGGGCCTTATCACAGGTCACTATCTCATGGGCACTCATGGTGCCTATATGGGCCTACAAACAAATGACTTCTGCCGCAGCTGTATGGACGAGGAGGATATAGAAAGCGTAGAGCGCTACCTCTGCCACTGTCCCGCACTGTCAGAAACCAGGTACCGATGCCTCCGCAGACACTCCTTTGAGGGTCTTGCGGCTTGAATCTGCACTCACAAACGACTTCTTGCGTTTCATCAGGCAAACGCGTTGGTTTAGCCTCACTGGGGTCTAAACATTTTTCGGAAGGAGGGAAATAGGAAATAGGGCCCCCCGCGTGGTAGCAAAACGGGCCACAACGGCCTACGTGAGTCTCCGCTTGGACAGCGGAGGCAGCCACTTCAACCTAACCTACCCTTCATCTATGTCCTTACACCTTCTGCAGTGGTCATTATGCGGAATACCCATCTTTTCCGCATGCGTGCCTAAAGCCAGGTGAACAGTGCAGACCGCTATAAGTCTCTGGGTGTCGGCCCTTGATCTCCCCAGCAGATCCCTTGTTTTCCTTTCATTGTAGTCCGGTCAAATAGCTTTCGAAATCGCACAACCCGCGGCACTCTTCCATTTTTTTCGGGCTTTGTTCACATAAAAATCTCGAATAACTCCCTTGGCCACCCCAAGGGGTATACCTACTTCGATACTGGCTATTCCCTCACCCCCTCTGCTGAGCCCCTACGTAACAGTTCGTCAGCCATCTTATTCCCCTCGATTTCCCTATGTCCCAGAACCCAGATAATGGATATTTCCAGAGTGTCCGTCAGCGCCAATAAGATTTGTTTGCATGACCCTGCCAGCTTTGAAGTAGTGTATGGTGTACCTATCACTTTAATTGCTGCTTGACTATCAGAAAGTACAGACAATTTACCAGTTATGATCCTGGCCTTGAGCAGTATACAGGCTTGCGGCAGGCTCCGGTGGCTCCAACGCACGCAGTACGTAGGCTGGTGAGATTGCACTTCTTGCTAAGAGCTTCCCACCACACTATAGAGCCATACGTCAGAACTGGCGGCAATACTGCCTCATACAGCCAAAGGACCATCTTCGGCCTGCGACCCCACTTCTTACCGAACATCGCTTTACAAGCATAGAAAGCAACGCAGGCCTTCCGCACTCGCTCCTCGATGCACGCTTTCCAATTGAGTTTTAAGTCTATTGTTACTCCCAGTTACCTAGTGCTGCTTGATAGTGTTAGTTTCTGGCCGTTTAACATTGGTAATTCAAAGGCAGGTGGTTTGTACCACATTGTAAAGAGTAGTAAATCCGTCTTCTTCGGAGTTAGCATAAGCCCACATCCCTGTGCCCACCTACTTAGTTCTGCCAACGCTCTCTCCATTATTTAACTCATTACTGAAGGGAAATAACCCGAAATCAGGATTGCTACATCGTCGGCATACGCCACGACCTTCACACCATTAGCGTCGAGTTTTGTTAGAAGGGCGTTCATGGTAATAAGCCATAGCAGAGGCGAGATCACCCCACCTTGTGGCGTGCCTCTACTTATCTGCTTACAAATTTTTGCTCCTCTGAGCTCAGCTGTTATCTAGCGGTTGAGGAGATGAAACGAGATCCAATTCCATATTGGTTCCTCCACCCCTGTTCTTCCGAGAGCTGATCTTATCGCGTTAGCCTTCACGTTATTAAAAGCACTCTGCACGTCAACAAACGCGGCTAGAGTGAATTATTTATGCATGGGGGATTTCTCCACCGTCCGCACCACCTCATGTAGCACAGTCTCTGTACATTTTCCCCTCAGGTAAGCATGATGTGCCGTGGAAAGAGGGTTCTTATCCAGAAGTTGTCTTATATGAACATCAAGCAATCTCTCCAGATTTTTTAGCACAAAAGATGTAAGACTGTTTGGCCTAAAATCCTTTGCCATTTCGTGTCCCCTTCTTCCTGCCTTAGGTATGAGGACCACCCTAGTTTTCCTCCACGAGAAAGGAACGTGGCTATAGCGTATACATGCAGAGAAAATATCTTTTAGCTCCTTAACCAAAGATTTTTGAGTCTTCTGCAGTATGATGGGGAGAATACCATCAACCCCTGGTGATTTGTATGGCGAGGACCTGTGTATAGCCCAGGCGTTTTAATCTTCTGCTCAGAGCTTAGCTATAAGTTGGCCAGTAGACTCCTGCTGTTCCACTACTTCTACTCCGGGGCAATTCGGAAAGTGAGCATCAATGAGAATGCCTAGGGTCTCAGCCGCTTATCCTGCCCATGCTCCATCGGCGCGCTTTGCAAAGGTCTTATTTGGATGACACCTGGCAAGTATCATTCCTAGACTTGCTGAGTCCTTCGTGGTTCTCGCCAGGATTTTGCTCTTGCACTACGCATGGCTTCCTTGTATTCCCTCATGGGGGTCCTATACTGCTGAAAGTCATCTGTGAATGGCATACATTGAATACCTTCCTGAGATTCGACCTTAGATCGCTAAGTTTCTTGTTCCCTCAAGGAGGGAAGGTTTTCTTGCTCCTGGAAATTGGACAGGCAACCCTATATGCTACCTGAAAACTTCATTCCAGAGACCGTACTCGGTCGTCTAGGCTATCAGAAGATTGAATGGGTGCTTTGTTCCTACCTAGCCTCTCGCTGAATTTTCTGCTGAACAGATCACAAGATGTTCGCTTAGGATTTCTGGAAAGTGGTTTTATTTCACTCTCCCAGTCTATTTCAAAACGGATCATACGATGATTAGACATGGAGATTTTTTTTAGATACCTACCAGTTCCTAACTGAGAGATCTTGGTAATCATTGGATATCGTGATATCAAGGACTTCCTCCCTCTCTGCGAAGTTCTCTGAACTTGGTAAAACAAAGGTGGGGGCGTTGGCCCTGTTACATATGCTGAGATTATTTGTTACTATATAGTCAAAAAGAGACTTACCTCGCTCATTCATCTCGCTGCTTCCCCATACGGTGTCTTGCGTTGGCATCGCAGCCCATTACCGTCATCTTCTTTCCGGCTGTTGTATTTATTAACGTTTCCACCTCCCTAGGGGGTGCGCGTCTGTCTATCCTGAGCCATATACACCGAAGCGATCGTTAGGCATTGACCGCCTCGTGACTCAATCCTTGCCGCTGCAATGTCATATGCACTGAAATTAGGTATAAAGAAAGCATTAAACGTATTCCTAACGAGGATACACGCCCTCGGATTACCTACTCCAAGTGTACAAAACAGTTTATAATCTCTTGCCTGCAGGCCCATTATTTTCGACCGCCAAGCCCAGGGTTCCTATATCAGGAAGATATCGACGTCCTCCTCCCTTAGAAGGACCATGAGTTTATCCGAGGCAATCTTGGCGTGTTGCAGGTTAATCACAAATATCGATAGAGGTGTCAAAATATGCGTATTGACCTCGACAACCACAATCCGAAGGCAGAAAATAAAAATTTCAGTTCGTTCAAAAGATATAAACGGGCGTGGTATCCATAGCATTTTTGCGCGGAACACCATTCTGCATTGGCGGCCTTCGGCACCGCTTATAAAAAATTACACTGGGTGGGTCCACAGTCGGTTTGGAGAACAAAACTATATCCGCCCAAAACTCTTAGGTACGCAATTTTTTTTTGTTGAAATTGTATACCAAATACGAAAAAAGGGATGAAACATGGTGACTGGATTGATTTTTTGACGCAAAATATAACTAGAGAAAAAATCTTGTAAAATGGGTGTGACACCTACCTACCATATTAAGTAGAAGAAAAGGAAAAAGTTCTGCAGGGCGAAATCAAAAGCCCTTGGAATCATTGCAGAAATACTGTTCGTGGTATTACATATTGTGACGAATATTCACATCACTAAATAAATAAAAAACTTTAAAGCAAGCTACACACACACATTAATCATCATGTGCACATACATACAGGCAGCGAAGAGCTACTCACAAACGCATGTCATCATCAGCCGAAGTAGTACTCACATATACACACGCAATTGGTTACACACTACAAACACACGCGCGTATGGCTGGTGGTGAGGTAGAGGATTCCAAAAGAGGAAACGTCTAGACATTTGGACAAAGCAACAGAGAGTATAAAAGCAGAGCAAGCTGAGTAGTCAGTAATCAATTTGATTTGAGCACGCTATTGGTTGCGAAATATAAGTATTATTGTGGAGTACTTTCAAAGTAATCTAATAAAGACCATTTTACATTATTGAATATTGGAGTTATTTATTCAACAATTTAGCGATACGAACGTTAGTAGAAGGTGTAAAATAAGTGGAGTTTCCCTAAATTCGTTACAATTGTTGTCAGAAGAGGAATTTTTGAATAAATTCCGAAGATTGCGAATACAACAAGGACATGGCAAAGTGTAGTGAATTGAAGATCCAGCAACTGAAGAAGGAGTTGGAGAGCCGTGGATTTAATATAACCGGCAATAAACTCGAACTTCAAGTACGACTACGAGAGGCAATGGAAGTAGAATGAATTAATGTGGAAGAGTATGTCTTTCATCTTGATGGAGACGAGACAACAACAAATATTGAAGAGAAATACGAAACATCGCAGACAGTTACGAACATGATTTTGAACATGATTTTTGACTGCAATATGTGCTCAAACATCGAAAGTGGCATCTCAACTGGAGTCACAGGAGACACGCATAACATCTAAGATGGAAGCACAGGAGGCACGCAATTCAGAAATGTCGTCGCAAATGTCCACTCAACTGGAAAAAACAGAAGAAAAGGATAGCATCCCAACTGGAATCGCAGGAGTATAACAGCCAAGACTGTAGCACAGGAAAAACAAATTTCACCACAGCTGGAAGAACAAAAGACATATATGGCAACTCAACTGAAAAAACAAGAGACACGCATAACAGTACAACTAGAAGCACAAGAGGCGCATATATCATCAAAACTCGAAGCGTGCATGAACGAAAAAATAATGCAGTTTGAAGAAAAGTTCGAGGCAGAGGAGGATGTTTTGAGAGGTCGTATTCAGGAATTGCAACTTAAGCGCCCGGCTGCTTCAGCTAGTAATACGAAGGTAAAAACTCCATCTTTTGACGGTTTTGTTCCTTTCCAGGTCTTTACGCTATAGTTCGAGAAGACCGCAGAGTGAACAACTGGAATGCTATATATAAAGTTGCTGCACTGCTCGTGGCATTGAAAGGGCCTGCAGCTGAAATCTTGCATACAATTCCAGAGTACGAACGGAATAACTATGAACCATTAATGAGCGCTCTAGAGAGGTGATACGGAAGCGAACACAGGAACCAGATATAACAAATAGAGTTGCAAAATCGCTACCAAAAAGCTAATGAGACTTTGCAGGTGTTTGCGTCAGATATCGAAAGGCTTGCACATTTGGCAGATGCCGACGCGCCCGTGGAACACACCGAAAGGGTAAAAATCCAGAGCTTTATAATGAAGCGAGCCACATACGCAAACCCAAAGCCAACATTCGCGGAAACGGTATCACATGCATTGACTCAGGACACTGCCTCACTATTGAGTAAACCAGCTCACAAAGCCCTTCGTGTGGAAGTGGAAAGACCAGAGTGAGTAGACGTAATTTTGGAAGCATTGAAGGGAACGCAGCAGAAGAATAATGATGGAGTCAAATGCTTTAAATGTGGAAACCCAGGGCACATTGCACGTTATTGCAACACCATCCCTAATAGTTCCAACAGTGTGGGTGGTCGTGAACGCAAAGCTGGAGGAGATAAGCAAGAGCGAGGCAGATGCTAAGATCGAGAACTTGCCCCAGCTATTGAATATCCTGTGATATCTATCTCGCAAATTGGAAGAAACTCGAGCAGTCTTACCGTCAAAGGAAATTTGGATGGCAAAGAACTTGTACTGACTGTAGATACGGGCGCATCTCATTCCTTAATCCGATCTGATTTGGTCAACAGCAGAGTAAAGCCAATACCTGGAGCAAGGTTGCATACGGTCACTGGCGAGTATAACCGAGTCCAAGGAGAAGTGGTATGTGAGGTCTTAATTGGAAAGGTCACGATTTTACACAAATTCGTTGTGGCGGAGATTGTTGATGAAGTCATATTGGGAGTGGACTTCTTAGTTGACCATGACAACAGGATCGACATGCAAAGAAGGAATTGCGCTATAAGAACCAGGATATACCACTTAACTGCAGTTTGGAGAAAAGTTTCAGCAGTAAGCGAGTGCTGGTGGAGGCGATTCGACAAAAGCACCAAAGTCAAAGGCAGTAGATCGGGAAAAGATTGATGGAAAAAAATGGGCCAAACAAAGCAAAATCAAAGATACCTGCGAGAGAAACACTGGCATTTACAAACCCAAATGGACGCACCAAAACGAAGGAAAGAATTTCCTAGAAGAATGCGAGGGTAGTTTCAAGCCAGGGCGCACTACTGTTGTCAATCGTCAAGACATTACTGATTGTGCGAAGCCAATCGTCAAGCGCCAGCTCTACGAAGTAGTTCATTGGCCAAACAACGGAGTGTGAGGATGAACGAATCCAGGGCAATGAGTAGCAAAATGGAACACAGGTTTGACAATGAAAAATAATTCGGAAGGCTCTTGGAGGGAAGATTTGGTACTGATATACAACCTCACCGGCGGAAAAAGTATTCCATCCATATTTTGGAAACAGTGGGAATTCCGTACAAAGGTGCGAAGAGGATCAGTGATACCATCTACTACATACAAACCGTTGGGAAACCACGAAATAGAAGGGTGGTCATTTGGAGGACGCTAGCAGCGGTTAGATCGAACGATTTTCTGATCGAGTCAATCAGACTTAGGGGGAGGGCAGTGTGACGAATATTCACATCACTAAATAAATGCACAACAGCAAAAACTTTAAAGCAAGCTACATAAACACATTAATCATCATGTACACATATACATACAAACAGCAGAGAGATACTCACAAACGCATGTCATCATCAGCCGAAGCAGAACTCACATATACACACGCATATGGTTAACACACTACAAATACACGCGCGTATGGCTGGCGACCGGGTAGAGAATTCTAGAAGAGGAGAAAGTCTAGAAATTGGCAAAGGACACAGAGAGTATAAAAGCAGAGCAAGCTGAGTAGTCAGTACTCAGTTTCATTTAGGCACGCTATTGGTTGCGAAGTATAAGTGTTATTGTGAAGTAGTTCAAAGTAGTCTTATAAAGACCATTTTGCATTATTGAACATTGGAGTATTTATTCAACAATGTAGCGGTACGAACGTTAGTAGGAGGTGTAAAATACCACTTATTCCCCTAAATTCGTTACAATAAATAAATAATCATATCATACAAACACATTATAGAGTACACCACTGGTCCACTTTATGCCGATATCTCGAAAAGGTGTCCACCTGTAGAACTAAGGCCCACTACCTTTTAAAACACATCATTACCACCTTTGATTTGATACGCATATCGTACAAAACACATTCTAGAATCACCTCTGTCCACCTTTATGGCAATATCTCGAAAAGGCGTCCACCTATAAAACTATGGTCCACTCCCTTTTAAAGTACTGTTTAATACCTTCCATTTGACACCCATCTTATACCAACACATTCCATGGTTACCCAGCGGGGTAGGGGGTAAAAATATATCCGCTGTAGGTATGCCTGTGCGTGAGAGGCGATTAAATAACGGATTCAAGGGTTTGTGTAGCGCAGCCCTTCCAGGCTTCCAGCGCAATACATAGCTTCTCCAAACCCAATTGTTCAACCATCACCTATCCGTGGCGAATCCTGTTCAGTTAACATCGAGGCACTTTCGGACCCCGAACTCCTCATGGATCTAGGGGGTCAGAGAGCGGTATGGTCTAGAGAGAGACTCGCCTGTAGTCCAGTAAAACACCGTTCCCGATATGGTCGGGCTGGTTACCGGACGTACCGGACCGCATCCGCGACTCCGCAAACTCTTAGGGCTTTCGGGGAGTGTCCTTATCGCTACAACAACAACAACAACAACAGGGTGTACCTAGGTTCATTTTCAACATGGTGATTTTCCCTTGCGGCGGCCACCGTGGTGTGATGGTAGCGTGCTCTGACATACCACACCGAATACCCGGGTTAACGCCCCGGGCAAAGCAACATCAAAAATTTAGATATAAGGTTTTTCACATAGAAGAAAATTTTCCTAAGCGGGGTCGCCCCTCGAAACTGTTGGCAAACACGTCCGAGTGTATTTCTGCCATGAAAAGCTCTCAGTGAAAACTCATCTGCCTTGCAGATGCCGTTCGGAGTCGGCATAAAACATGTAGGTCCCGTCCCGCCAATTTGTAGGAAAAATTAAAAGGAGCAAGACGCAAATTGATAGAGAATCTCGGCCTAAATCTCTTCGAAGGTTACGCGCCCTAATATTTTTATTTATTTTTTTCCCTTATTTGTCTCCAAAGCTCTCAGCTGAGTAGGTATGTAATATCGGTTACACCCGAATTTAGCCTTCTGACTTGTTAAATTAGTAATTTATCCTCCCCGAGCTGAGATCGAATCGATTGGACATATTTATTTGTTCTATGAACGATGTGTTGAGCAGATTTTGAGACAAATGTTAAATCTGCACAAATAAACACATAGATATAAAGAAAAATTATTATAAGTTTTTGCGACCTGTCACACCGCCAACATACTGTGACGAATGTTAGCAACACTAAGGGACACTATCATCTCTAAGCCAATACTAAGAAGTCACTTGTATCTACAATAAACAAATCAATGATTATGTCTACACATATGTACATACAGAAGCGGAGAGATTTCACAAACACATGCATATATCACAAAAGTATGCAATCATCGGTCAAAGTGAGTTTATAGCAGTAAACAAGTAGTAAATTCTAGAAGGAGAAACGCCTAGAAGTATGCGACCGAGGAAAGCGAAGAGTATAAAAGAGCCACCAGCTGAGGCATGGGCAATCAATTTGATTTCAGCACGCTATTGGTTGCGAAGTATAAGTGTTATTGTGAAGTAGTGTAATAAAGACCATTTGCATTATTGAATACTTGGAGTTATTTATTCGCAGTTCAGCGATACAAACGTTAGCAGAAGATTGATAACCAGAATTGCTCTAAATTCGTTACAATCGAATGAATTATAAATCGCACACGGCAACTGCTCCCACACTTACGACATTCGATAACAAACAGACGATTAGCGAAAAGTCCACGTCAAGCACTACAGACGTTTACACTAATGTACGTATTTAATAATAACGTTTAATTATGTTTATACAAATTGTTATGTTTTATGTGCATCATATTTTTTGTAAATCATGTGTGTTTTATTTTTATTTTAGTTACCCTGAAAACGATTACTGTGTGTAATCGAAATATATTCGTAAATTAAATAATTAGAATTTCTAAGGTAAATACTTACATTAGTAATAATAATACTAAAAGCTAGAAAATAATTAGGTAGGTCCTAGGTAATAGTCATCACACTCCATTAATCTAGGGCGTTGATCTGACAATTAAATAAAAGCGTTGAGCGTCAAATTTCCATGAGAGTCATAAGTAAGACCAACTGAAGCTCTAATCAGTTTTGCTATGCACTCCCATTTCTAGAAATTTACGCGTCCAAAGTGCTTTAAAATTGTCTGATCAACGACCCACACTTAGATTGATGATGGAGTGTGATGACTGCGCTGACTAGGACCTACGTAATTACATTTTCTAGCTTTTAGTATATTATACATAATGTAATAACAATGCTCTTATTACTCATTTAGTTTAGTTCATTTAGTGAGACTCATTATACATGGATCTTTTTGCCTGAGCGAATATGCTACTACCATCTAAGTCACTCACAAACACAACTCCTTCTAAAGACTCTACTCGACTCGGCGCACGTAGTGCTTGCACCCTCCTACGAACTCCAAAATATTTGAGATATACTCGATACCTGCGCGCACCTACGAGTTGTCTTTTATAATATTATGCGTTGTCATCGGTTTCTGAACTATATTTCAAAGTTCAGCTTGTAGCGCTATCGCGAAGTTACTTAAATTTGTAATTACAAAATTCGTCACAAGGCCCGTCGCCTGTCGAGTTCAAGCTAAATAAATAGTTTTTAAAACTGCTGCATATTGTATGAATGGACACTTTAACTAATTAGACGTGTTACAAACGATATTTGTTTCCCATTTTGTGTATGTGCTGCAGCCCTATTAGTCTTTAGAAATTTATTGTGTATTCATCAAGAACATAGAAATTTTTGTATTGAATGCGCAACTCACAATACTGTATCAATTGTATGTACACTTACATTATTTGGTCTTAAACATATAAAAAGTTTAATTTAAACGTTTAAAAATTTTGATTTCAAGCCAAAGATATATCGTTTGAGATTTGGCCATTCTAAATTCTCATACATTGACATTAGCTACAGTATATGTCAGAACATATTTTGTATAAAATATAAATATAAACATCAGGTCCTGTTTTTTAAAATAATCACAGACATAGATACTAAAGTCATATTATACCCAACCCAACACAGTTCACTCAGGCAGGTTGATATTTAATTCAATGTTACGAAGCGGCGAAAGCACCCCAATTTTTTTCTTTTTTAACTTACCGGATGTTCTCGCGGTAAATGAAGACAATACGAAGTACTTTCGTTACCAAGAAATAATCGGCCCATTTGCACCTTGACATGCCACGTCACTGTTGATGGGAATAATATTCGACACTGTGAAGGATTTCGTCTATTTTGAAACATTCAGCATTAACAGAAAAAACAATGTCAGATTAGAAATAGAACGGAAAACGCCTTAGGCAAACAAGTGCTACTTTGAACTGAGTAGGCAACTGAAAAGAAAGTCCAGACGAACAAAAACTCACTCTGTAAAGTCACTCATCATGCCTGTAGTGCTCTATGGCCGGGAATCATTGACGGTGTCGAGAGAAGATGGCTCTTGGAGTGTTGAGATAATCCAGGGGTTAGGGATCAGAATATATCCGCGGTAGGAGTATGCCTGTCGTAAGAGGTCGACTCAAAAATACCAGATTCAGAGGGCTGTATAGCGCAACCCTTCAGGTTGCCAGCGCAATATATAGCTTCTCCAAACCCAACTTGTCAACCTCACACTATCCGCGGCGTATCCTGTTTCACTAACAGACGAGGCTCTGGCGACCCCGAGTCCTCATGGAACTTGGGGGTGGGGAGGAGGGAATGGCCTGAAGGTTTAACGTGGCCACATAAATCGTTCCGAGATGGTAAGGCTAGCACCTTAATGGTGCTGTGTACCGGAGCGTACCGGATCTGTATCCGGCAAAGACCATCACATCGATAACACTCCCGAAGCCTTCGGGGAGCAACCTTATCGCTACAAAACAACAACAACAGGTATAGTGATGATCTGTATGAGCTTTAACACTTTTTATGCAGAGCGAGTTTTGAGCTGCATAGGCAACTGCTACATAAACACCATTTGTACTGAATTAAAGAATTATTAAAAGATGCGATGGAAGCAGCATCATGCGATATTTATTGCAGTGTGCATGAAAGAAATTGTTCTGGTGCAGATAGTGTGATTCATGGCTCTATTTGAATGTTTCGCAATAATGAGGGAATGTGTATATTGTTCTTCAATGTTGTGTTCATCTGTCGCCCCCAAACATCAGGACAATTAAAACAACGCAACAGATCGACCATATCGCGACACGCGGAAGGCACATGCTTTCATTCTTTTTGATATGCGCAGGATTCTAGAATCAATATCAAACGGTCACTATCTCGTCACTAGCAAAGTCAGCCCTTGCTATATGAGCTGCAAAACGTGCCTCTGAAACAGCAGTTAAGCAGGAAAACATAAAATAGTTAAAACATGTATTAGAATTATTATTAAAAAACATCTTGCCATTTAAGAATTCATGAGCTTAACACCGGCTTAGTAATAATTGTATTTCATATATATGTTTTCTAAGAGAAACTGAAAAGGAAAGAAACATTTACTGGCATCATTTGCGATGGACCCATTTCGAAAACCGCCACCGTAATCATCATAAGGCAATTTTGTAATGTTATCAAGGTTTCACCGGGAACCGTGAATCACATGGTGAAAACTGCAGTAGCCTTTAACCACTAGGCCATCCTGCTGGAATATTTTTTCATGCTTAATTCAGTTTTCTCATTTCTACACTAACAGTAAGTATTTATATTTTAAGTATTTAAGTTAGAAAATTTTTTTATTTTTAATTATTTAATTTACGAATATATTTCGATTACACACAGTATCGTTTTCAGGGCACTATAATAAAAATAAAACACAAATGATTTAAACAAAAAATACAGGCAACAATTATTTCTTTTAAAAACATGAACAATTTATGTATAAACAATTTAAAATGTTTATTAAATAACTGTACATTCGTTGGAAAACTAAAACAGGTCTGTAGTGCTTGACGTGGAGCTTTTCGCTAATCGTCTGATATGTTATCGAATGTCTGTAAGTGTGGGAGCAGTGTCCGTGTGCGATTTATATTCATTCGTATTGTAACGAATTTAGAGCAATTCCGCTTATTCCAAATCTTCTGCTAACGGTCTTTATTACACTACTTCACAATAACACGTATACTTCGCAACCAATAGCGTGCTTGAAATCAAACTGATTGCCATGCCTCAGCTTTATACTCTTCGCTTTCCTCAGGTCGCATACTTCTAGACGTTTCTCCTTCTAGAATTTACTACTTGTTAGACCTGCTACAACTCACTTCGACGATTCATTGCATACTTTTGTGATCATCTCAGATATATGCCATGGGTTTGTGAAAATCTCGTTCCGCTTTCTGTATGTACATATGTTAGACGATAATCATTGATGTGGTGCGGGGAGGCTGAAAAATGCCTAATGCACATAATTGTTGCGCGTCGCAGCAACTCGTGTGTCCGTAGACTAAAAACAGCCCGTTCTGGAACCGTACGCCCACCCCGGCACCACTTTCGCATTACTTCAGGGTGGCGTTCCTATTCTCATATTTTAAGAGCCTACTGTTGTCCTGCTTCCAGGTTCCCGCTATTTGCTCTGAGTGTCCATTGAATCGCGACTGCTTCGATATGGCATTTTCTATGCGCTCCCTCTCAGCATCATCAGACGTGTCATTACTATAAATGCCATTTTGCTCACTTGCAGGTCCAGCATTCTTTCCGTCTGCACATATGTGATAACTAAATTTCATCGTGGTAGGTTCCACCCCAAAGACTCCATGCAGGTGAGTCCTTTGTGTCGTGGAATACGCAGTAAAAACATGACGTGTTCTGCGTTTCTAACTCTGTGGTGTACACATTGGGCAATGAGGATCATGCTCTATCTACGCTGTCCATAAATACTCTTTGAAACCGCCATGTCCCCTCATTATCTGCGTGAGATGGTAGTCAGTCGCCGTGCTTTCCCGCTCATTCCATCTGTACGTTCCAAACTAGTGTGAAAGTCCAACGCCCTCTTACTCGAGGCCATCCCACCGTTCTTGCCACTTAGCTATTGTTTGTGTCATTGCTCTTTTCTGTGCTTCTCTCAGATGGTCGCTCGATATTAGTGTTATACAGACTCGCCCATTTCGTTGCCAGTAAGTCCACTGGGATTTTCCGGGTTAGAACCAGGATCGCGTCGTCGGACACCGTCCGATAAGCACTTGCTATTCTTAAAGAAGCAAGTCGGTACGCATGCTAATATATATTTTTGATAGGTCTGTTTAGATCATACCAACTGGTGCTGCGTATAGTATTATTGAGCTGTACTATGTGGACAATAGCTGACGTATGAACTTCGCTCGGACACCAATGTTAGGCATTATTCGCATAAGTGATCCATTAACTTTGGTCATTTTCTCCCCACCGCTTTGAAGTGTCTTTGAAAGTTAACTTAGAGTCAATGTGCCACTCCTAAGTATTTTAAGGAACCTTTGAGGTGATTTGATGACTCCCCGACAGTTAAGACTGAACTCGTTCGCCGACCGTTTGGAGCTTACTAATACCACTTCCGTCTTTTGCTAGCCAACTCCAGTCCTGTATTGGTCTAGCCATTCCTTTATTCTTGCTACGGCGTCATTACATAATGCTTGAAGCAGTCCAGTTTCTTGCCACTACTACCACTGCAATATCATCAGCATATCGCTACAATTGCGAGTTTTCTGTAAAATCAATCTTTAGCACCCCGTCGTACATTACATTCCAAAGCGTTGGACCGAGAACAGATCCCTGTGGGCACGCCTCCTGTGATTTGTACTCTTTAGCTCCTTGATCCGTGTCAAAAGAAGATACTCTGTCTTTAATAGATAGCTACCTATAATTCTGGTAAGTAAGCTGGAGTGCCGAAGCTTTGCAGCGCTGTGCCATTATCTGCATCAGTTCGCAGTGTTAAAAGCATTCTTGATGTCCAACATAATCAGTGCACAGAACTTCTTTTATTTGGCCTCCAAGATAGCTTCTACTATATAATGTCACGGACTGTTTGTATTGCACTCTACGGTGGATCTTGATTTGCGAAATCCATATTGACTATGCGGATAAGCCACCTGGTCTTTTGTCTAGGTCAGCACTGGTGAGGCCACGCTCACTAAGGAATACGACTCGAGCGAGTGCTTCTCCTAGGGAATCCAGTCATACAGAGTGCCTAGATTGAGGATGGTGGTCCGGCTGATTTGTAACCACACGTGTTTCAGCACAGATAGGACACAAGTCTTTGTCGTCGTTTCCACGGTGCGAGGGAAACACGCCTTCGCGCATACAGCATTAAAAGGATCAGGTAAATAATGTAGCCCTAGTTGGTAATGCGCGGCTTTAGGGCGATGTTTGGTACTTCGCGTCGTCGGGCCTGGGGATTTGTTATGTCACAGCAACTCTATGTCGCGCGACAGTGTCCAGCACCTCTCTTGCCTCTCTGTAGATTTGGCGGAAGCTTTCCGTACTTGCTAGATCTCGCTGGCTACGTCCAGCGATCTTGCGCCGAAATTAGTGTTGTCAACAAATATTTCATGCACAGTATCGGCGACGTAGGTTGCTGTGATATCGGTCCTTTAACTTTAGGGCTCATCGACAGATCACTGTAGGTGCTGGACATCCCCGAGGAGCTAGGATCGACATTATCCAGCAGTTCCTAAGCATAACTTCTGTCTCCTCTTGTATGGTGCATTTTTAAGTGCGTTTCTTTTGTGCGACATAGGTGCTGTGTAGCTCTGCCTATCGTGGTGATGAGCGTGCCCCTCTGCGCTATTCTTCGTGCTTTGTGTGGCATTTTCTACGCTCTTCCGCAATCTCGTCGATTGCCCACCAATATACCGTGAGTGCGCTGTGCTTTTCACGCGAGTCTGGCGGCTGGCAGCTAATCACCTGCCATACACTAGCACACCTAGTGATTGAACCGACTGGCGAATCTCCGCATGACGATTCGCGTACTTATGCGTCCACTTTCAGCTAATGTCAAATATTTGTGGTCGAAAAAGCGACGCACATGTTTACTCATTTCCTAACTTGCGTGGTCGATGTCGTGCTGCTACCGGTTTCGTAGCGAGTTCGAGGCACGCTCTACGCTAATAGCTTTATGGTCGCTGTGTGTCTGTAGACGTTGGCTATGGGACTCGATTTTGCTCGTATCCATTGCTATTGCGCTGCTAGCGAAGGAGAGCAATGCTATAATGTGATGCCGTCTAGAGTACCTCGATATCGAAGGTATAGAGTCACCTGGTTCATTAGGAGTTTTTCTAGCCTCAAAAGAAGTAAGACTTTCGAGGAGAACTCTCCCCTCTCACCTCTTTACGTTGGTTCGTCTACTTCCCACACAGCAGACATGCATTGGCAAGGCTACCACACACTAAACGGCGGGTGTTTACCTCGTGCTTCAACGTGTGCCCGTATCTCATCGTCTTCGACAAACTCGCACGGCGATGGTCATGCTCGCAGCATAGCAACTGAAGACGCGTATATACGCGTTGATTTTTGCCCACGTGAATCCTGCTGACGTTTGGCGTCATAATTTTCCTGTGGGAGAACTAATTTCCTGGTGTCCCAAATTGAGAGCTCCCTAGCTGAATCGGAGAGCAACCCTGCTCCTGAGCGATGTTTGTATTGTGCTTCAGGAGAGTATCACTATGATCATATCACTCCTTCATAGGGACTGTTTGGGACGTTAAATAGCTCGTTGGGCTGCCTCGCAATGGTTTAAATTG
>JARSSU010001706.1:0-81916 GCA_029619165.1 Eurosta solidaginis | reverse complement strand
CTTACGGTACCTAAATCTGATTTTATGGCACTCATTGTGCGATGTTCAAAATGATATATTGCCTTCAAAGATTGCTGAGCGAATTGTTTGGTGCCGATTTCTGGCACAAGGACCTGTTACAAGGTATTTGTCATGTCGCAAATAATGGTAAAGTGGCGAACTTGTTAACATATTTGGACTTTCAGGTAGGGGGCCTTACTTGTGTCAATTACTAGTATATCACAATGTTACAAGGAGTTGCGTTTGTTCACACACAAGTTTTTTTCTTTTTTTTAGATTCCAACCCCCTTTCTCCGGTTTAAAGGTATCTTAGACATCTCGAGTTCGACCAGTGTAGTAGCCCAAGTCCTTGTGATGATCATGGCTCGATAAAATACTCTCGGAAGGTCCAGTTTAAGTTTTTTACGATGACCTTTGATTGCAATGTAAAAGCGAGCGCGTCTAGAAGGCATCCTCGTAGCATCAATGTTGTCGTAATACGATGTTAGACAGATGCTTTTTTTTAACAATAAGCGTGGGCTTTATGTCATATCGTGCCTGGCCACTAGATAATATAGCTGTTCCCCAACCACCTACAAATCATCTCTCATACCAAAACGGAAACAGGTTCGGTAGGGATCGGGGTTATGGGGTTAAAATTTCCATTACTGGCTTGATTACTTTGGTCGGTTAGGCTACGCAAGTGGGTTCTCTCGGCGACTCTGCTTCTCGATTGGAATACGGTGGTTGATGTGTTACTTCTAAGCGTGCTGTTACGTGGATCCTGCGGCCATGATCTCCCAGAGAAGATGGTGTTTCAAACAAATGATCCCGGAAAACGTCCCCGCAAATGACTTTCTATTTCCAATTAGCTTTTGACCGACAGGATTTGTAATGATCCCGGAACGCGCATCCAGTAAATAAGAGTGTTAATCATGATGCTAACACAGGACAGAGAGAATAAAGTCGATCCCGCCAGTAATTAATCCCGGGAATAGGGCCACGGACAATAAAAAATTAACACTGCATATGGCAAGGTTGTTAGTCCCCGAAATAACTCGCGACTTGGGTGTTTGCGCGGCTTCCCCATTCCTCGGGAACGAGCCATCCCCCGAAAATCTCCAGCAAATGTATTCACACGGACCGGGTCGTGTCCCCAGAAAATATATAGTAATTTATCTCGCCGAACATCTAGTCCCAGACAAAAAGCTTCCGACATTGGAGGATCCTCGGACAGATTGCCGGAAGAGATAATCATACCAGAAATTATCCGGAAAGCTCGGAGGAAAAACTAAGTGGAGTACTGGCGAAGTGGTTCCCCCAAAATATGATGGATCCCGCAAAGTGGATCCCGATAAAATTGACCGTTGATGGATCCCGGGAAATAGCGCAAAAAACTATATATAGAAAAGAACTTAGTTGGAATGCTAAAAAATATATATATAGGGAATATTAGTATCGTTGAGCAGTAGAAAATGGTGGGCGAAGAATACTATAGTGTCCAGCGGGAAAGGAAGGGAAAGAAACTCATCCAAGAATTTTTTTTGTGTTGATTTGTGGATAGCCCCGAGGTAAAATGTTGCTTAAGAGGGGAAAATCACTTTACCGCAACAAAGGAGAGTACCCCCGTAAGAAATACAGTCCAAATAAAAAATAAATCCCACATCAAAAAAAAATCCGACGGGGTCACGCCGCAGGAACGATCCCAGAAATATAAATCATCAAGAAATTGTCCAGGAAATAGTCCCAAAATATCGCACTGTAAAAGTGTTTATTGCCCCGAATCGTTATGACACTTTGATCTTGGGTTGTGCGGGGATCCCCTCGCGCTTCCCCCCGATGAACCATCCAGAATTGATTCTATGAAGGTGTCCGCAAAACTATGACTCGAAAATAGTCCCTGAAAAAAAAGAAACGTCGCCCCGAGGAATTTTCGCCCTCCTGTCTCGGGTGTATCGTTTCTGCCGTTGTGTCAGTGCCATCTCGGAAATTGAAGACCATCACACATCCCGAATGTTTGAATCCTCTACCTAAGCAGGGTCTCAGCAAAGAATTAACAGGCAGTGACTGAAAAAGTGTTAGTAGTTCCCGAAATTTACCCTGATACGCGGGGTTCCTTGGAATCGTCAGGTGACTCATTTCCCTGAAGAATAGCCATCCACTGAATCATCCCAGGAGAAGCTAGTCGAAATAACTTTACTACGGGATCTCTGGACGGATCCGAAAACCATCCAAAAGATCATGATGCCGGTGAAGCGGTCCCACCAAATGTGATTTTTGGCAATAGTTCCGGAAACACGTCCAAAGCACGCACAAAAATAGCGATCACAGCTCCGCGGTATCTGATGATTGGACCGCGGATGTCCTCCCGAGAAAACCACACCAGCCAAAATGATTGCCAGAAGTATTAGATCTCCCAGAAAAAAGTCCTGACTATTTTAGTGACTCGAAATAACCCCTGGACAGGGCATCCCGGACGGGGGGATCCCGAAGCCATCTAGTAAATGATTTTTTTTTGTTTTTTTTTTTCCCCGAAAGGATCCCCAAATATTATCCCGGAATAGTCCGGACAAAAAGTCCCAAAATTGCCCCGACGTATACCGGGACGGATCCCACTGACCTTGCACACTTTGTAAGCCCCTTCGATTTATTTAACCCTTTTGTTTTAATGTAATATTGGTGAAGGTCAGTATACTTAAAGTACATATGTGTTAAAAAATTAATAACAAAGTAATTGATCAAGGGGTCCGTTGACCCCGAAAATCATTCCGAAAATTATCCCGGAGTGGTCCCCCCAAAATTATCCCGAAATAGTCCCGAAATAACTCCGACGGGATCCCGGACAGATCCCGAAAATCATCCAGAAATTATCCCGGAGGGGTCCCAAAATGATCCCAAAGTAGTCCCGAAATGACCCTGATGGATCCGGAAAACCATCCAGAATTGATTCTGAAAGGTCCGCAAATGATCCCGAAATATTCCATAAAAAATCCCAAAAAAACTCCGACGGGATCCCGGACAGATCCCGAAAATCATACAGAAATTGTCCAGGAAAAGTCCCAAAATTATCCCGAAGTAGTCCCGAAATGACCTTGACGGGATCCCGAAAACCATCCAGAATTGATCTCTGAAGGGTCCGCAAATGACTCCGAAATAGTCCTGAAAAAGTCTCGAAATTACCCTGACGGGATCCTGAAAACCATCCAGAATTGATCTCTAAAGGGTCCGCAAACCACCCCGAAATAGTCCCGAAATTACCCTGACGGGATGCCGAAAGCCATCCAGAAATCATCCCGGAAGGATCCCCAAATGATCCCGGAATAGTCCCGAAATAACTCCGACGGGATCCCGAAAAACTATCCAAAAATGATCCCGGAAGGGTCCCAAAATGATTTGGAAATAGTTCCGAAAAGTCCAAAAATGACCACAGCGGGATCCCGAAAACCATCCAGCAAAATGATCCAGAAGTAGTCCAGAAAAAGTCCTGAAATAACCCCGACGGCATCCCGGACGGATCCCGAAAGCCATCTAGAAATGATCCCGAAAGGATCCCCAAATTATCCCGGAATAGTCCGGAAAAAGTCCCAAAATTGCCCCGACGGTATACCGGACGGATCCCACTGCTCACTTTGTAAGCCCTCGATTTATTTAACCCTTTTGTTTGTAATATTGGTGAAGGTCAGTATACTTAAAGTTATAATGTGTAAAAATTATTAAGAAGTAATTGATCAAGGGGTCGTTGACCCCTCGAGTAGACTATTGTCGGTCTGTGTCCCAAATTTCATCAAAATCCGCGTAGCGGTTCTGGCGTGATTCAGTCAAAAAGACAAAAAAATATAAATTATAACTGTGCCTAGGGGCGGAGACCTGCCCCCTTTTCAAAAACAAATAGCTAGTATTATCAAGCCGGAAAATTGCCAAACATGGTTGGTACTTCAGTGCATTTGAACAAAAAATATTTTATTTATTTTACACTGGTTCTTTTTTTCCCATTTTGGTCCTTTTTCAAAACGTTAATCGATCCACAAAAATTATGCGGTCTGGCCGGTTTGCTAAAAAACAACACGCTGTCCTCAAAACCATAAAAATCAAATTGCAAATTCTGTTAAATTCCCTCTGCCAAGCACAAGAATTCTGTTAAATTCCTCTGGAAAACCGGAAAACCATAAAAGTTTGAATGGCACTGAATGACACTTCGCGTGCAAAAAATTCAAATTGCAATGACGCGCCTAACGATATGCAGCGGTGTTCAAAGAATAACATATTTATAACAGAGCTCTTGTATTTACATGTTATACCGCGCCACCCAGCGTTCAGTAGTTGTAAGAACATTAGCCGCCACGTAGTGGTGACTTTAGAAAGCTTTAAAGTAGTTCGTTTGTTAGCATGTACGACTTGGTACGTCAAAATTAATTAAAAATATAAATGATAAAATCCTAGGCCCGGTTTTTAAGTTTTTAAGGCCCGCCGCACTGAAAAGAGTGTAAACCATACTTAAAGTTGGCTAGAGTTTCACCTGCCACTTCCGCTGTGACAGGGCTAAATTTTAGTCAATTTCAACAGAAGGTTAAACTCGGCTCGACAGAACGGCTCTTAGGTGTATTAAGGACTGGTTTTTCAGCAGTTGGTTAAGCTAAGCTTAAACTAAGTTTGCTTAAACTCTAGTAAAATTTAAACTCTAGTTATACTACTCAGCAGTTTTTCAGTCACAG
The DNA here is from genome assembly GCA_029619165.1 of Eurosta solidaginis. Taxonomy (NCBI): domain Eukaryota; kingdom Metazoa; phylum Arthropoda; class Insecta; order Diptera; family Tephritidae; genus Eurosta; species Eurosta solidaginis. The sequence continues at coordinate 77,225 of JARSSU010001706.1, read as the reverse complement.
TTTAAGGCCGCCTTTGGGTTGGCGTTTTTGTGCGGCAACATTGGTCTTTTTGTTATCTACATAATTTGTAGATACGGCAACAGCTGGATTTTGTTTACCCAACAAACATTGAAAATAACATTCTCCTACGAAATATATATCTAGTTCCGGAAGTGATATCCAACACCATTATTTAATTATTCTTAAACCAAATAGTTCTCGAGTTGATATCCATAAATAATAAAATAAGTTATATAGGCGGCCGCCGTGGTGTGATGGCAGCGTGCTCCGCCTACCACACTGAAGATCCTGGGTTTACGCCCCCGGGCAAAGCAACATCAACATTTTAGAAACAAGATTTTTCAATTAGTAGAGTGTTTGGCAAGCACTCCGAGTGCATTTCTGCCATGAAAACTCATCTGCCTGCAGATGCCGTTCGGAGTCGGCATAAAACAAGTAGGTCTCGTCCCGCCAATTTGCAGAAAAAATTAGAAGGAGCACGACGCAAATTGGAAGAGAAGCTCGGCCTAGTTATCTACATGAGCTGTAATGGTACTCAAGCCAAATGCTTGATGGGTATATTCGACGTCATTCGAACGAACGCAAATAACTGATAGGGTTAACTAGAGTTTAACCCTGCCAGATCGGCCGCTTAAGCTCAGCTTTAACTTCAGTTAAAGTAGACTGAAAAACTGCAGAATAAATTTAAGCGTAGTTTAATCGACAAACTGAGTTGAAATTGTAGCTGAAAAACCGGGCTTAAATCTTATCGCATCATATCGACTCCGAACCGCATTTGCAAGGCAGAGATTATTAGCACTTCAATGGGGTTAACATAAGCTTAGCTCCATTACTGTGCCCGAGAAAATTGTAAAAAAAGACTGAATTTAATGGTCGTAAATTTTCTCAGAGCGTATTGTTCAATAGCAAATCAAGACCACTACTGGTTGATGACCTCTTGAATCAAAAAGTTTAAATCACTTTTCTTCAACGAATGCAACGGATGGGACAATAAATTAGGTCAATGCCGTGGCTAAGGTTCTAAATGCCGTGGGTCAGCAAGCGCGCAGTTCTTTGTCACATTTATTCTACGCGGCGACGGACGAAAAGGTGGATACGACAAAGGAATCCTATTGTAACAGCATTGAAAAAATACACCAGCGTAGCTTCCAAACAGAAGATTGCTGCTCAAATTTAGCCGCGATATGACCATGTTTATTATCAGTTTCGTGCATAAATTGATCCACCAAGGTACCTGACTCTCTCCTCATCAAAATATTGAAGGGATGTAAAGATACAATAACTTTCTCGCGTGTAGGCATCATTTTTATACTCAGTTGAGCAGAGCTCACAGAGTATATTAAGTTTGATTGGATAACGGTTGGTTGTACATATATAAAGGAATCGAGATAGATATAGACTTCCATATATCAAAATAATCAGGATCGAAAAAAAATTGATTGAGCCATGTCCGTCCGTCCGTCCGTCCTTCCGCCCGTTAACACGATAACTTGAGTAAATTTTGAGGTATCTTGATGAAATTTGGTATGTAGGTTCCCTGAGCACTCATCTCAGATCGCTATTTAAAATGAACGATATCGGACTATAACCACGCCCACTTTTTCGATATCGAAAATTTCGAAAAACCGAAAAAGTGCGATAATTCATGACAAAAGACCGATAAAGTAACGAAACTTGGTAGATGAGTTGAACTTATGACGCAAAATAGAAAATTAGTAAAATTTTTGGACAATGGGCGTGGCACCGCCAACTTTTAAAAGAAGGTAATTTAAAACTTTTGCAAGCTGTAATTTGGCAGTCGCTGAACATATCATGATGAAATTTGGCAGGAACGTTACTCTTATTACTATATGTACGCTTAATAAAAATTAGCAAAATCGGCGAAGGAACACGCCCACTTTTAAAAAAAATTTTTTTTTATAGTAAAATTTTAACATAAAATTTAATATCTTTACAGTATATAAGTAAATTATGTCAAGATTCAACTCCAGTAATGATATGGTGCAACAAAATACAAAAATAAAAGAAAATTTAAAAATGGGCGTGGCTCCGCCCTTTTTCATTTAATTTGTCTAGGATACTTTTAACGCCATAAGTCGAACAAAAATTAACCAATCCTTTTGAAATTTGGTAGGGGCATAGATTTTATGGCGTTTAACTGTTTTCTGTCTGTTTCCACATTTTGGTCGATATCTGGAAAACGCCTTCACATATACAACTACCACCACTCCCTTTTAAACTCTCATTAATACCTTTAATTTGATACCCATATCGTACAAACTCATTCTAGAGTCACCCTGGTCCACATTTATGGCGATATTTCGAAAAGGCGAACACCTATAGAACGAAGGCCCACTCCCTTTTAAAAGTACTCATTAACACCTTTCATTTGATACCCATATTGCACAAACGAATTCTAGAATCACCCCTGGCCCACCTTTATGGCGATATCTCGAAACGGCGTCCCACCTATAGAACTAAGGATTACTCCCTTTTAAAATACTCATTAACACCTTTCATTTGATACCCATATCGGTCAAACGCATTCTAGGGTCACACCTGGTCCATCTTTATGGCGATATCTCGAAAAGGCGTCCACCTATAGAACTAAGGCCCACTCCCTCTTAAAATACTCATTAACTCCTTTCGTTTGATACCCATATTGCACAAACGAATTCTAGAATCACCCCTGGTCCACCTTTATGGCGATATCTCGAAACGGCGTCCACCTATGGAACTAAGGATTACTCCCTTTTAAAATGCTCATTAACACCTTTCATTTTATACCCATATCGTACAAACGCATTCTAGAGTCAACCCTGATCCACCTTTATGGCTATATCCCTAAATGGCGTCCACCTATAGAACTATGGCCCACTCCCTCATAAAATACTCTTTAATGCCTTTCATTTGATACGCATGTCATACAAACACATTCCAGGGTTTCCCTCGGTTCATTTTCCTACATGGTTATTTTCCCTTATGTTGTCACATAGCTCTCAACTGAGTATGTAATGTTCGGTTACACCCGTACTTAACCTTCCTTACTTGTTTTATTTGCCTTGCACCAACAACTTTCTTAGCAGATCGTTTTTCACTTTATAACATCAGCAGATATAAAGGTAGCTGGAGGTTTTTCAAAATTTTTTCAAGCTTATTATGATGAAACGCCTATGACGTCAATCATTATTTCTAATATATGATCAGTTATTATCCTTTGGCCGTTTACAGCTTTTATTTTAACCAGGGACCGTAATCACTATACAGACGTCAGCATTCCAATGATCGTGCCCTGCGTATGAATGCACCAGATGAATTGTAGCTTACACACGACCATGCATTTAACGCTTAACCAGAAAAGGATATTGTCACGAGTATAAGCAACACTAAGGGATACTATCATCTCTAAGCCGATGCTAAGCAGTGACTTGTATGCACATCATTAAATCAATCATTATGTCCACATGCAGCGGAGAAGAGACGCACAAACACATGCAGATATCTTATCTGAGATGCTCCCAAAAGTATGCAATTATAATTGTGTTCACATATACACGCGCATATGAGAAGCTATAAACGTAGTAATTTTATAGCTGATAACCAACTAGTAAATTCTAGAAATGGAAGCGCCTAGAAGACGCGAACGAGAAATCACAGAGCATAATAGGCAGCAACAGTAGAGGCACGACAATCAGTTTGATTTAAGACGCTATCTGGCGAGCAATAGTAGTGTTACGAATGTTGGCGGCACTAAGGGGTACTGCCATCTCTACGCCGATGCTAAGCAGTGACGTGAATTCACATCAATAATTCAATCATTATGTCTACAAATACGCGTGCACGCGGCGGAGAAGCAACGCACAAGCACATGCAGATATCTTATCTGAAATGCTCCTAAAGGTATGCAATTGTGATTGTGGATGTGTCGCTCACACATACAAGCGCATGGGGTATGAGAGAATCTATAAAAATTATACATCTGTAGTTGTAGCTGAGAAATTCATAACTAACTAAGTAAATTCTGGAAGCGCCTAGAAGATGCCACGAGGAAATCACAGAGTATAAAAGCACCAGCGGTAGAGGCGCTATAATCAGTTTTTGATTAAGCACGCAATCTGTCGGGCAATAGTAGATTTTCATTTAAGCTATCAGTCAGTTTGGTTATTAAGCAAACTAGTTGCAAAGTATAAGTGTTATTGTGAAGTTCTTTAATAAAGGCAATTTTTCCATTATTCAATATTGGAGTATTTATTCAACAGTTTAGCGATACGAACGTTAGCAGAAGATTGCAAATAAGAGGATTTACCAGTAAATTCGTTACAGTATTCAGCTTATCACAGATAACGACTGATATCCAAGAAGAAAAAAGGATTTTCCCAGTGAGATATACTTTTGAATTTTTTCGGTCCTTCAAAGTTATTCTTATTTTCAAATTTTTCTCACTGTTACTGAGATTGTTAAATGTTATTGCCTAAGGTTTTTTAAACTGCTATTTTGCGATCGAAATATGTTTCTATCTTCTGCTGTGTTAGGTGCTATTACTATCTGAAAATAATTATAATTCCTCGAGACTTAAGTAAACTAAAAAAATTATATTACGTCCCTATTAGAGGTTTACGCCGGTCACTTAATCTGCGGCGGCGGCGGCGGCGTTGGCTCTCTTATATACCGGCGGCGACGGCTTGACGACATGTGGCCACAAGCTGGTCATGCACAAAGGCGACTTACGGGTGCTATCAATTATAAACTAATAGTCATGACTCTGATGGCACAGTTTTAACGATTACCATCAATGCTAGCTTATTGTTGATCGCGCCAAAGGCCGCCTTTAGTTTTTTCGGCTGTTTCTAGGAGCTACAATTCCCGACGTGCGAACAGTAGAAATCTCGACCACCAGTCACTACCACGCATCCTGGCCCTTATACCATATGCTAGCGCAGAAGCCAAAGGATTGCGACTTCGAACTCATACCTTCGTTGACGTCACTTTTCTAGAAGCTCTAGGTGCAGCTAAGCAGACTTTCTGACAGATGCTTTTGTCGCGCTATGCTTCCGAGCTACACCAAAAAAACACCTTGAAACGTTAGGGAGTAACTATTCAGCCAAGGATGCCGCTCTCGAAATCATAAGCGGTCTAAGTGGATATCATTGCGTAACACATGGTTGAAAATCGTATAAACCTTGGCGCATCTACATAAATTAAACTATACAAGGACCGTGGCAAAAAATTTTTAAATGTAGACCAAAATTTTCAGACCAATGTGTTCGAAGAATTGACTTCAACATTCTTCGTTTCCGGCCTTATGATATAACAGCTCATTACGGATGACCACCTTCAGTTTTGAGAAAAGTTTGACTATCCCCTACGTTAGGGTAGTAGAACTACATTCTTCGAATGTCTTAAGAAAGCTTTTGCTTCACCACTTTGAGTGTTCTTGCGAAGGACTAAGCCTAACCTGGTTAAAAAATGTGCTTAAGTATCAGACCTGTAAAGTACTGAGTACATACTAGTACTAGTACCAAATAAGTAAAAGTAGTCAAGTACTTCAAATCCAAGTACAAAGTATAAGTACTACAGTACTTGTACTTCGACTCCGAAAGTACAAGTAGATATACTTAAGAATACTTGTCAGTATACGAAAGTACTTTTCTGATAAAATATGTCAGTTTCTGTTTGCCTTCATTAGTACTAGCTTTTCAAATGAAAAGTCCGTCATTGATTGCCTACAAGGACTATAAACAATGCCTGCTAAGGAAAATAAACGCTCTACTGGGTCGGAGGAAGCTAAGGGCGTGTTAATTTTGAGTGATACGTCCTTCATAAGAGGATTACTTTGAAGCATATTGAAATCTGTTGATGTACAATTAAAATACCTGTACAATTCTTCTTCAACCATTTTGTCAAAGTTAGGTGATCGTAAGAGTGCTGGTTGATCCGCTTCAAAACCGTTCAATTATCAAAGTACTTTACTTGTACTTCAACAATTCAAGTACAAGTACTTCAATACTTATACTTGTACTCATTTTTCGAAGTACTGAGGTACTGATACATGTACTTGTACTTGTACTTTTTCTTTACAGGTCTGCTACGTATTCACATTTGTAACAGGAGCCGTCACGTGTAGGTCATATTTAAACATAGTTGATAGGCTATAGCCAATGTGATTCACTCCAAGGGACTAGCTAGGGATAGGGCCGCCAACGTTAAGAAATGTCGAACCGGGAGACTTAGGTGTTGAATGATGAAGCGTGAAAATCAAAATTAAGTTTCAGAGGCTATTTTATAGTTAAGAAAATAAAGTGAGTTTTCAAACTCTTCTCATATCGTGTTGAAGATATATGCAACTTAGGTATGAGCTGAGAATCATTTCAAAGGAGAATTTAAATCACTGGAGCCTACTAAAGGATATTGCATCACTGATTTCGCTTATTCTTTCAGCCAATTGGGATATAAAATTTGGCACCTTTCTGAGGTAACTTGCTTTTTTAACAACTTGAGGACAATTTGAAAGTATTCGACTTGGGACATTTTACTTAAATTCATTGTTCTTTATTAATTTTTTGAAAAAGTAATGCAAAGTGAACATTTAAATTTATTATATAACTTTTCTTTAAGTGTTTTGTTTTAATAACTTGATGAATTCGGTGATGTGAAATCCATGTTAAGCTCGCATTCTCAAATAAATTTTGAACGGTTAGAAAGTGCATCCGTTGATACCACTTTCGACCATATCCGACCAATTTTCGAGATGAACAATGAATGGCCTAAACAGCCGTAAACGAGTAGAAAATATAGTAACGTGCCGGACGCCGCCGCCGCCGCCTCGCCGATATTTTTGACATTCGGCGGTGGCGTGCGAAAAACGACCAAAATCGGCGGCGGCGACGGCGTTTATCGCCGGGGTATATCTCTAGTCCCTATATGTTTTTGCGATCATGTAGCGACTTTATGAAGGACCATTATGAAATCATTGCTAGACGACTAGGCGGGATCATTTCGAAACAATTTTGTAGAAATAATGAAGACAAACAACCGCTGTGATAGCTGAATTATTATAGCAGCGGCGCTTAAACGTTGCCGATGAAGGAATTTAGCAGTTCCCGAAATGGATTTATACAACGAGCTTTGGCAGTTGTCTAAATTTTTTCTTTTTTCTATTCTAATTTAAAATTTTGTTTTTCATTAAGAAAAAATATATCATAACAATAATAAGATAAAATAATTATTAGTTAGGCCTTGAGGTCGATTCGAGCCCGCGATCTTACAAATCAGTAGGCCGATGTAAAAACAAAAATTGCTTACAAATTATATTGAAAATTCAACGTAGTGCATCACTTGTTCATTTTGTATAACGGTTTCTTTGACTCATTTGATTACGTGTATATACAATTACAGTCAATTCTGCTTCCAACAAGATACGCATTTCAAAGATCAAGGTTTTATTGTTGTATTCTACGATTTCATATAAAGAGACACGAATAAAACATGTATTCTAGTACCCCAAATTTGTAGGAAGAATTAAAAAATACGACTAGAATTTGAAGCGGAGCTTGGCTAAATTTTAGTGTCATGTGGAAAAGGCATAGAACACTGAGATCCTAGTCGTCAGGCATGAACTCGGCCGATCATATTTTGTTTCAATCTGCATATTGCATATCTTGATGGTGAGTTATTAGTTCCATTATTCGATGATGGGCTCGTACTCGTCATCTTCCCGCGCCGCCGCCTTTTCACTTTTTGTCTTATTACGCCTATCTTTTTGGTAACATTTTGAAAATAAACCATCCTCGCTCAGTTTAAAAGGTAGTACAAAATGCTGAGCGGCTACGAAGGATATTGCACAAATCTAAAGTACGATATAAAACCAAGCAGAATATTTAAAAAGATTAATCGACAAACGTTTCCGTTCGAATGTTCAACTGCCAATAGTGAACGAAGACTTAAGCGACAACTTTGTACAGCTTTTAAAAATTTTCAATAATTTTTATGCTCATGAAGGCAACTATTAGATATTACATCATATTAAATATATCAGGGATGCACCGTAATACTAATTTCACACAGACGGCTTATTGAATAATAAAGGAAATTTTCTACGTTAAGACGCTTATTGAGCTCAATCTTCCCTACAAAATTCGAATCTATTATTATTTCATTAGTAGCTAATCGAATGCTAATGAAGTCAAAAGCACAATGCAACTCTGTTGGCAGCGTTCCGCTTCCGTTTCCGCTTTTTAATTTTCAAAGCAAATGTCGTTGTCTGCATGGCGGAACGATACAAGGTGGCCGCATCGAACAGCTGACTATAACCTTTTTTATTTGATTTGATACATCAACTACCGGCGCAGTACGATTTTGACATTTGTCCATCGAATTTACAAGTACATGGAATTTTTTTTGTTTGTAGGTATGTCACCATGCTCCCACCTCGTATCGTTCCGCCATGATTGTCTGTCTCATCCTTCATACTAATCGAGCAGTTACTTCTGTGTGAAAGCAAACAATTTACGATTTCATTAGCACGTGAAATGAGATCATTAAGTTTTCTGTGTGAAAACAGTATAAAACGTTAAGTTAATCGTTTATCGCAAAATTTCCACCGTTTCCGTTAAAACACTTCGAAATATTATCGGTAAAGAAATTATCAAGATAAATTGTATCTCGTTTTTAACCGAAACGAAAAGCTTTCGTTAACGTTAAAAACGTTAACAAAACGTGATACTTTATGTTTGAATTGTGCTGGCAATGCTATAGCCATGTGAAGCCGTAAGGTGGTAACAGCGAGCGGACATACACATAAACTCCATGTAATTTGTTTGTGTAATTCGTTGGTGGTAATGTCAGAAATACTCTGAGAAATGTTCGTACTGTCAAAATTCATGAGAAAAGTTCCAATCAGCTTGGCGAATGCTTTCACTTTTAATGACTCCGCCATCAATCAGCTTTGCCAGCATAGTTTGAAATTAATAATCAACATATACGATTTGATTTCGTTTTGATATGGCAGAAAACGAAACAAAATCATTTCGTTAATTTGACGTTCTTAACGTAAATAAACGAAACGAAATGACTTTGTTTCGTTTATTAACGTTAATTATCGTAACGAAATGATATCGGTTCGTTGGTTAAGCATGCCTGAAATATATTACTATTGATGTTATACTCAGTATTTACCAAAAAGCAGCAAATACGAAAATTATTAATACTACTCACTCGGTACTCGTATGGCTCTATCACTAATTGTGACTCATGTCGTATCTGCAAATCGCGCTGCGAACTAATTTGCGCCGATCATATCGCCACTACAGCTAATGACTTGCGTTAATGATGTCTCATCAAGCGGTGACGCTCTTGCACCTTTCTCAACAAAAACAACAAGCAATGCAACTACTCGCGATGGTATTAGTGAGTAAATCAAGTAACCAAACAGCTAACAGCAGCAGTTTTTAGTTGACGCTATCTTCTTAATGTTTATATTGCGTATACGTAACGTACATACCCTAAATGAAATAATGTAGGCTGTTTATAAGAAAAACCGTATATGCGGCAGGCATATTTTGTTGGCCCAAAGCGCTGCATACAGATCTCAAAAGCACGCTAAAGAAATTGTTCTAATTTCCTCTTGTATGCCAAGCTTGAAAATTTATATTTGAAAATATGCATTTTCTTTCTTTATCATTCATTTCAAATGTCTCCCGAGATGGTTTGCTGCAACCTTAATTTAACCTGCAAGTATTTCTTGAAAATTTCGTGGATTCTTAAAGAAATGCCCAAGAAATTCTTCCGCGTTTCAGTTGATGTATGCAAAATGCATCTTGAAGGAAATGAAAAACCTCAATTTGGCTTTCAAGGGGAAAATGAAAAAAAGTTCTTATGATGCTGGCTACCGCGATTAACCTAGGAAAAAAATTTATCCATCGAGGTATACAATTTTTAAGGAAGAACTCTAAAGTAAAATATTGGCCTGCCATTGGCATAAAAGGTTTGTATGAAATTTGGAGTAAACTTTCCAAATTTAAAAGAAATTGCTAAAATTCGTGCAATTCGAGGATAATTGTTTGCGACGGAATAATTCTACTATACATAAAATATGAAAGACTTAAAGCTATATAGTTAAACCTCAAACTGTGTGGCCTGAAAACTGAAATGCCTTTTCTATGGCCATTTTAAAATTGCAATTTTTGTTCACATGCTTAAATGTCATGAGCAATATTTTTACTAACCCGTTAGCTCTACTCATGTTGGAGTCTTTTGGTCTGCTGTTTTTGAAAAGTATTAATAAAATGACGGCTCGGCCGTCGTCGGAAATTTGACTGAGGCTGCTTGGAATGAATATCTTTGAACAAAGAACGTAAAAGGACAGGAAGAATAACAAATTTAATCTACGCCTCGTAGTTGTATGGGCATTTTGTTTCCAAACCAGCAATGTTCGTTGGGCAGAATAGGGATATAACAATTATTTTATAGCGTTATCTTTTCTGAAATAAATGTTGCTAAGTAAGTGGTGAAGCCTTACCATTACTCCTACCCCAGAAAATTTCAACATTTATAGTGCATGCAAAGAACATCAATGGCTACCCCGTGTATTAGCTGATTTTCACAAACACGCTGTCAATGATAATAAAATTCATTAGCAATTATTTCCTTCATTTCAATTTTCTTGCTAAAAATTTGTGAAGTGCGAAAATAATTGTCACGAACAGCTGGTTTAGCAGAATTGCACTGTCACACCGCCATTTTATGCAGGTAAAAGTGTAACACTTTTGCGTTGCGAGCAGTAACAATTTTCACAAAAGCACGAAATATAACCCCGTAAGGTGTTACCTGCTTTTTAGAACAGAACAAAAATATTTTACAACCGTTGCGCGGCGTACCATTTTTTTTAGGTCAGTAAGATTTATAGTTTTTATCTCGTTTTTACACTACATATTTCCACATAAAGGGAAGAGCACCAATTGACAAACAGGGCGTAATATAATATCGCACAGTTATATTTTATTTGCATTAATTTAAGCGATTTCCTCTTCAAGTTATATATTTTCGATTGCGGTTCTGTTACTCACTTCAGATACATCCATTATACAGAAAATGCTAATTAAATAAAGCAAAAATGGTAATAAATTTCAAGGCGAAAGGTTGTTGCTTTTTTAGAACGAATGGAGCTCATAGACATCATAAATTTTTGGAAGAACTTTTACTGTCAATATCGCCAGATGTTGTGGCTAACCGTTAGAAAATCAAAATGTTAACGAAAATCCAGAGATTGCTTGTGTATTTAAAGCATATCGATAGATTTTCGATAACAAATTAATATTATATGACAGCAAACCGAGATATTTTTCTATAACAAAACGATATAATATCGATAACAAATCAACATTTTTTTACAGCCAATCGATATTTTTTGGATAAAAAATCCAAACTGTTTCCATAATAAACCGATATTTTTTCGCTAAGTCATCCATATCATTTGCTATGGATAAAAATTTACACTCTTCGATAAAAAATCACTCTCTTGTCTAAATGCCGATAAAAATGGACAACAAAGCCGATAACTCATGCAAACTATCCCTAACACACACCATAATTCGTCGACAGAAATCAGTTACTGCGTCGATAGCGGTTCTTATCATTTCCTTTATTTTCTTTCTTTCCTCTTCTCTCGTTAAGTTTCGTTTATTTTCTTTATCGCTTCCGATCGGGGTTTCCTCTCTTTTTTTAACTTTCCGTTTCGGAGCTAATATATGTATCTCTTCGAAAAACTCTTTGAAAAGCGACAAAACTGTATTTCTTCATGTCAATCTATTTTTTGAATAATCAAAGTGCAAATGTGTATCTATTTTGATATGTCTCGGCAATTTATATCTAGCTACCTAACTACATCAAATTTACATCAAAATTGTTTATAATTTTAGGATCTATCTTGCCCCATCTTCTATGTCCAGCCAAGCAATGTTAAAGGTTTTACCACGTCTAAGGCGACAGATAAAAAATGAAAATACGAAAGATACCTACTGCCTTTAAGAGAATTTGACTTACCACTGGAAAAGCCGAATTTCTTAAGGCTTACGGCGTCTATATTTTAAATATAAGTCAAGGCGCTCCACACAGTCAAGAAAGACAAAAATAACAACGGCTGTCTTTCCTAGGGTGTTTAAGATGGAGGCCCACATTCGTAGCTAAACACCCTACGTATGACAGCTTTACTTTTTGCACATTTCAGGTATAATGTTATACTCATGTTTAAGTATTAAGATTACACATGTAACCTTAGACCACCCTGTGGCGCTTCACATTCCAAACTCTCAAGTCGCTCCTAAAATCCAAACTCTTTCTGAATAATTAACAAAACTTTAAAACAGTACTGAAAGTTTTACTTTTCAGAATAAAAATAATTGGGTACACTTTTTTAGTTTTGATAGTTTCTTTTGATAACATTCGTCAAAAATTTAATAATTTTGCTGTAATTTTTGGGTGAAATTACAAATAAAACGCAATTTTGTGACAATGTTGAGTACTTGAACTTTGAACACAGCCAGCATCTTCAAGCAGAGCTGCAAGGAATAGAGATGGCCTGTATCTTCTTTTGTAGAACCGGATGACGGTGAGGTAGTTATATACTCGACAGCCAAGCGGCATCTCAAAGCGCTAGAATCACCGTACACATCCTCTAAAGCCGTCAATAACTGTAAAGAGGTGCTATGTGCAGCAGCCAACCAGGCAGCTGTCACTCTCAGCTGGGTACCGGCCACGGAATATTGACGGCATCGAAAAAGCGGATGATAGCAAAGGAAGGAGCATCGTTAGACATCACGGAAGCAGTCGCGGTGCATCGACCACTCCAACCCCAGGGGTTAGGGGGTCAGAATATTTCCGCGGTAGGTATGCCTGTCGTAAGAGGCGACTAAAATACCAGATGCAAGGGCTGGTATCGCAACCCTTCAGGTTGCCAGCGCAATATAGAGCTTCTCAAAGCGCATTGGGCAACGTCACCTATCGCGGCGAATCATGTTTCACTAACAGACGAGGCTCTGGCGACCCAAGCTCCTCATGGAACTTGGGGGTGGGGAGGGAGGGATGTGCCTGAAGGTTTAATGTGGCCACATAAATCGTTCCCGAGATGGTCGGGCTAGCACCTTAATGGTGCTGTGGTACCGGATCTGTATCCGGCAAAAGACCATTACATCGATAACACTCTCTAAAGCCTTCGGGGAGCAACCTTATCGCTACAACAACAACACAACATCGACCACTCACATCAGTTCAAAGGGACATTGTCACCTACTAAGGAAAACAGCAATCGCGATGGTACTCTACGGATACCTGTAGAATCACCAAATTAATATGGCCAGACTACAACCAGAAAAGAACCGATGAACTACTAAAAGGTCTAGGATAGAAATATACAGAATCACGGCCACCATTACAGGGCACTGGCCGTTTGGCACACCGCGAATAGAATGGATCCCCTACAATGAGAGGTGTAGGAGCTGTAGACAGGAGGCGCCGAGGATCGTTACTCACTGTGCACAGCCCTTGCAAACTTGCGGTCCCGAGCTCTAGGCAGTTTTGTGTTTCCGGATTTAAGGGCGTGTCAAACTGCCGAATCTAGACATCAGTAGGTTTGATTGATCTAACCAAGTGGTTTGGTAAAACTATACGCAGAGGTACATCAATCCAAAACGTAATTGGTTCCACGAGGAAGTGCATCAAAATGGCGGTAAGAGCGCTACTTGGGCCAGGCTCCATAGCGGGCATGCACAGCAACCAACCAATCACTTGAACTTTGTAATATATTGCAGATGCCACAAATAAGCGCAAATCCTGGTTGCTGTGTTGCCGTATGCTAAGACCCGCAAATAAAGAACGAGGTGCTGTTTTGATGCACTTTCTTGTTGCTGATCAAAAGGATGCTAGGCGCTCTTGTCAAACATGTGGCTCTGCCGTTTGAGCTTCCAGATCTCATTTACGGAGTACTAAGCACTTCCGGAAGTTCGGCTGTGTGTATCTGCCATAGTTTGAAAACCTGGCGTGTGCTCAAGGCTGGGCATAGCTAAAGGCAGTGCGTGACTGTGTCTTTGCAGCTCTCCTCGACGCAGCTCATTCCATGCTGTAAAAAGATCTCCGTTCTTTCTTCATGCGGGCCAGTGGCCAGTGATTGTGGTAATGATCGCAATTATTTATTTCTCAATGATGCATCTCGACCACCTATGATGCATCCATCGGTGCCTGTTGCGTAGTTAGCTGGCAGCCTAAGCGACCTCTTGCAGCTGTTGACGTCTTAGCGAAGTCATGGGGCAGATAAGCGCCATGGCGCTGCTTCAGTAAGTGCTCAGGTGTGTTATTCGTAACTCTATTCGAAAGAAATTTTTTTTGGATTAAAAAAAATTTTATTTCAAGCTTTTGAAACGCATTTTTCTTCGAATATAGTTACAGTATTCATCAGCAAGAGGTTTGCTCGAACAGAACAAATTTTTGGAAAATTACGGCCATTTTGCTCCCAATTCGAATTAACATCCGTTAACTGTGGTTTCTTTGTGAATTTTCGAAAAATATTAGTAATAGATAATAGGAAGCAATCAGTTACAAATGCCGCATAAGTACTGAACTGCATAATTCCTTAGACCATTTTTTAATTTTATTATAGTGAATTTATTAATTATGCTCGATCCATAGGATGGCTGAACATTGAACATAGATGTACACAAATTTACTGCAAATTCTCTTATTCGCAACCTTCTACTAACGTTCGTATCGCTAAACGGTTTGAATAATAACTCCAATTTTTAAATGCAAAAGGCTTTTATTAAAGTACGTCACAATACACTGATACTTACAACCATAGCATGCGTACATGAACTGATTTCATCAAAAAATACTGCTATTGCTCGCAAGATAGCGTCTAAATCCACGGATTTGTCGCCCTCTACTGTTGCTGCTTTTATAGTGTTTGGTTTCCTCGTTGACATTTCTAGGCGGTCTGTTCTGGAATATACTAGTTGGTTATCTGTATAAGTTTTCTCAGCTATAAATACAGATGCACATTTTTATAGCTTCTCTCACAGCTCATGCGCGTGTGTTTGTGCGTTGCTTCTCCGCTGCGTGTACGTACATATGTGTAGACATAATGATTGAATTATTGATGTGCATACTCGTCACTGCTTAGCATTGCTTAGAGATGACAGTACCCCTTAGTGTTGCTATATTGTACCAATAGGTAATTTAGAAAAGTGAGGACACAAGAAATCGTGCACTTTCATAAACCTATGAATATACGAGAAAACCTAAAACCAATTCAAATCATTGTTCAACGTCAAACCTCGACTATTAAATGATCACGTAAAAATGTCATTAGTATAGTAGAGATGCCATAACGAATGTACTCATGGCCATGCAACTTATTCAGGTAAAGTCTAGAACAGGGTCTACTGCTAATACGCGTCCAAAATATACGACAGATGGTGACCTCGACAACATTAATCCGAAGGCGGAAAGAAACATTTTATCATTCTACATATGTTTTTGTGCACTGAAAAGATGTTCTGTACAGGATTTTGCACACGCATTTAATTTTGATCCCACTCATTGGTGGACCGGCCAGGGTATATATAAGCTCGGATAAGGCCGCCAACGCAACGACCCGGGGCCATTTTTCGGTTTTTCTTCAACATCTTTTGAACGAGCAAATTTTATTCCCGGCCTCGAATTATTGTTATCGAAGTCAATACGCGTCTCTAACACTCCTCTCGATCTTTTTTGGAGTGCGTATTAAAAGTCGGCGGCGCCACGTGGTGTGATTGTAGCGTGCTCCGCCTACCGCACGAGGATCTGGTTCACGCCGCGTACAAAGCAACGTCAACATTTTAGAAACAAGTTTTTCAATTAGAAGAAAATTTTTCTAAGCTGGGTCGCCCTTCGGCAGTATTGGCAAGCACTCCGAGTGTATTTCTGCCATGAAAAGGTCTCAGTGAAAACTCATTTTCCTTGCAGTTGCGTTCGGAGTCGCGCACAAAACAAGTAGGTCCTGTGCAGCCAATCTATAGGAAATATTAAAAAGGAGTCACGACGCAAATTGGAAGAGAAGCTCGGCCTTAATCTCTTCGGCGGTTATCGCGCTCTACATTTACTTATTTATTAAAAGTCGACCTCAGTTCTATTACACTCCGCTAGGTTCGGAACATTTCGTACTCGATTTGAGAATTTGGGAGGAATCGGTTATATTATTTGAATTATGTTGTATATTTTTGTTGTTTATTGGGTTTTTTGTTTTAGTTTTATCTATTTCATATATTCAGATCTCGCAGAGGTAGTATCAAATGAACGTATTCCGATGTTCTAAATATGAACGTTTATCCGGAACGCTTCATGAATACTTAACAGGAAAGAGTTTTCTGAAATTCAGAATAAAAAGTGAATACTATCCCTGTGCAGCAAGACGCGCAAAAAGCTTAACTCTTCTGCCAAAGTCAAGTAGGAAGATAAAGTTCTACTAATAGCCAATAAGCCATTTCTTTGATTTCTGTTTTGTCAGTTCATTACGGACTGCTGAGTAGTATATCACAGCCCAGGGCGCTGCTGTCAAACTCGTGCTATCTCCAAATAGTTTTAAAAATTTCCGATTCACAAGATTTGGTCACAAAACCGTCCTCTATAAGAGGTTAGATTGGATAACGCTTCATCTCAGAATTCTTTTCATTAACTCCTCGTATGACAAAATGCATTGAACTTATGCTCATATAGGGAGTTTTTGAAACAAATTTTGAGATTGTGCATTTTTGAACCAAAAATTCTAACGTACGACCGGCAGTCTGCAAAAACCAATTTCTCGAAGGGAAGCCTAACATAACTTTATCAATTCACGAAATATTTAGTAGAAAATGAATTATTTCCCCAAAACCTTTGGCATTTACAAATTTATTATCACTACTACTATACTACCAAATACAATTTTCACTGAAGGGGATTGAATTATTCCCGTTTTCCTTACTTCGTAAAAGCAACCGTCAGATTTTTTCATTGGGAGTGTCAAAGATATGTCATTACTGGAGAACAAACCTCTAGTAAATTGAATTATGTATAGTTACAGGATAAAAACCCCAGGCTTCTGCTTGGAAGATACTAGTCGCGGTTGAAAGATGGACTGAGAGCGATAGCTAAAATTGCTGAGAAAGCTTTCAGCTCCTAAACCTCAGTCCATATGTCCATCTTAGGATTTATCTATGACGCGTTATGCCACCATCACTTTCCCTCATGTCAAATGTGACTAAGGAGTTGTTTATTACGGTCACATTCTTTAACAAAGGATGTCATTTTCCCCCCTTTCCACTTCATCCTAAAAACAACCATGGTGCGGAGGTCACATTTTTAAAAAAGCTACATGCAAAACCTCGTGTAAGTCGAATCATGGTTATACTAAGTTTTTGATCGCCTACGAAATAAGCCTATATAAAGTTCAAATTTTTGTGGTAAGACACAGAACACTTACATATCGATGGATATCGTCGCATGTGACGCGCTCCACTTTATCAAATGATGCCATCAATCAGTCGTCTGCACAAAGGCGCCTTCTCCTCCTGCTGCTTGGCCCCCTCTTCTAAATTCCCGCTTTGTATACTATTTGTTGTATTTACCGCTTATATTTGCATTATAAATTGCCTGCTAATGTCGGGTTATCTAAATGCAGCATCTGTCTGGTGTTGTGTTAAGGTGTTATAAAAACACAAAATTTTTATATTTTTATTGTTGTTTTTATTGCATTTATTATTGCTTTTAAGTTGATGTATGCCATCAAAAATTGGCATGTTTGTTCATATTTCAGACGAATTACACAGCATTTATGCAATTCCTGGATGTTTCGCATGTTCGCACTGAATATATACATAAATAATTTCTATCCCTGCATCGTGCGATAATCCTAAGAGATCGTCTCCGATTGATCTCTTGTCTACATTTGGCATAAGTGATCCCCTATAGTCCCTTCGGTACATTTGGATTAGTCAGTTTGATATCTATGTAAGAAATATTAGACAAAACAGCAACGAGTAAAATAAAAAAGATAACAGGTGATGAATCAAATAATTAAGAAGCCCTATACGAACTAAATCTAGCACTTAACAAGTACGCGCGTTCAGTTAGGGTTACATTTTCGCAGAATATTTCTAATTCCATTAGCACGCTGTCCGCCCCGCGCTCAAAATAGATTTGTGGCTTGGCAAAACCCTTCGATGTATTTTGTCATGAAAAAATGCGCCTGGGCCCTATTTGTGAGTCCTGATAAAATCCGAAAGGGGACTAGTCTTCTTATGTTCCCATATGGGTACAAAGGGATTGGTCCTATCGATCCATTTCGGGTATAAATGGTTACGATTAGTTCTCTCATAGGACATGCTCAAAAAGGGAACAGTTTACTCCTTACAAAGAGAACAAAACTGGCATTGGTCGCATACGCTTGCGACTCATCCCTGATGATCCTAGACTAATCGCATTTTTTGCAGGGTTATCCTTTTTCATTCTTCCTGTACAACATTGTGTATGTATGTGTGCATAAACGTATATACATACATATATACGCTCTTATTAATGAGTAAGCACCCTGCCAAAAAATGCGATTAGTCTAGGATGAATACGGAATGAGTCGTAAGGAATATGCGACTATAGCCAGTTCGGAAACCTCTTTATACCCTACGGGTGCTGCGGACAGATCCTTTTTGTACTGTTCGATACTTCCTGTTTGTTCCTAGTATTTTATGTTCGGTAAATAGCTCCGCATTTTTCTAAACAATTCTGTTCAATTACATTTAATCTTTTTATACTCAGTTGAGCAGAGCTCACAGAGTATATTAAGTTTGATTTAACGTTGGTTGTACATATATAAAGGAATCGAGATAGATATAGACTTCCATATATCAAATAATCAGGATCCAAAAAAATTTGATTGAGCATGTCCGTCGCGTCCGTCCGCGTCCGTCGTCCGTCCGTCCGTTAACACGATAACTTGAGTAAATTTTGAGGTATCTTGATGAAATTTGGTATGTAGGTTCCTGAGCACTCATCTCAGATCGCTATTTAAAATGAACGATATCGGACTATAACCACGCCCACTTTTTCGATATCGAAAATTTCGAAAAACCGAAAAAATGCGATAATTCATTGCCAAAGGCGGTTAAAGCGATGAAACTTGGTAGATGGGTTGACGTTATGACGCAGAATAGAAAATTAGTAAGATTTTGGACAATGGGCGTGGCACCGCCCACTTTTACAAGAAGGTAATTAAAAGTTTTGCAAGCTGTAATTTGGCAGTCGTTGAAGATATCATGATGAAATTTGGCAGGAACGTTACTATTATTACTATATATGTGCTAAATAAAAAATTAGCAAAATTGGATGAAGAACACGCCCACTTTTTAAAAAATTTTTTTTTAATCAAATTTTAACAAAAAATTAATATCTTTACTGTATAAAGTAAATTAAGTCAAAATTCAACTCCAGTAATGATATGATGCAACAAAATACAAAAATAAAAGAAAATTTCAAAATGGGCGTGGCTCCGCCCATTTTCATTTAGTGTGTCTAGAATACTTTTAAAGCCATAAGTCGAACAAAAATTTACCATCCTTTTGAAATTTGGTAGGAGCATAGATTCTATGACGTTAACTGTTCTCTGTGAAAAATGGGTGAAATCGGTGGAAGCCACGCCCAGTTTTTATACACAGTCCACCGTCTGTCCTTCCGCTCGGCCGTTAACACAATACTTGGCAAAAACGATATATCTTTACTAAACTTAGCGCACGTACTTATCTGAACTCACTTTATCTGGTATAAAAATGGCCGAAATCCGACCATAACCACGCCCACTTTATCGATATCGAAAATTACGAAAAATTTAAAAAAATGCCATAATCTATACCAAATACGAAAAAAAGGGATGAAACATGGTAACTGGATTGGTTATTGACGCAAATATAACTTTGAAAAAACTTTGTAAAATGGTGTGACACCTACCATATTAAATAGAGAAAATGAAAAAGTTCTACAAGGCGAAATCAACAGCCCTTGGAATCTTGGCAGGAATACTGTTAGTGTTATTGAATATATAAATAAATTAGCAGTACCCGACAGATGATTTTCTGGATCACCTGATCCATATTTGGTCGATATCTCGAGAACGCCTTCACATATACATCTAAGGGCCACTCGCTTTTAAAACCCTCATTAATACCTTTAATTTGAATATCATATCGTACAAACACATTCTAGAGTCACCCTGGCCCACCCTAATGGCGATATCTCGAAAAGGCGTGCACCTATAGACCTAATGCCACTCCCTCTTAAATGCTCAGTAACACCTTTCGTTTGATACCCATATCGTAAAAACATTCTAGAGTCACCCCTGGCCCACCCTAATGGCGATATCTCGAAAAGGCGTCACCTATAGACCTAATGTACACTCCCTCTTAAAATGCTCAGTAACACCTTTCCTTTGATACCCATATCGTACAAACATTCTAGAGTCACCCCTGGCCCACCCTAATGGCGATATCTCGAAAAGGCGTCCACCTATAGACCTAATGCCCACTCCCTCTTAAAATGCTCAGTAACACCTTTCGTTTGATGCCCATATCGTACAAACATTCTGGAGTCACCTTGGTCAACCTTTATGGCGATATCTCGAAAAGGCGTCGACCTATAGAACTGAGGATTACTCCCTTTTAAAATACTCATTACCACCTTCATTTGATACCCATATCGTACAAACACATTCTAGAGTCACCCTGACCCACCCTAATGGCGATATCTCGAAAAGGCGCCCACCTATAGACCTAATGCCCACTTTCTCTTAAAATGCCTCAGTAACACCTTTCGTTGATACCCATATCGTACAAACATTCTATAGTCACCCCTGGCCCACCCTAATGGCGATATCTCGAAAAGGCGTCCACCTATAGACTAGTGCCCACTCCCTCTTAAAATGCTCAGTAACACCTTTCGTTCGATACCCATATCGTACAAACATTCTAGAGTCACCCTTGTCCACCTTTATGGCGATATCTCGAAAAGGCGCCACCTATAGAACTAAGGATTACTCCCTTTAAAATACTCATTACCACCTTTCATTTGATACTCATATCGTACAAACACATCCAGAGTCACCCCTGGCCACCCTAATGGCGATATCTCGAAAAGGCGTCCACCTATGGACCTAATGCCCACTCCCTCTTAAAATGCTCAGTAACACCTTTCGTTTGATACCCATATCGTACAAACATTCTAGAGTCACCCTTGGTCCATCTTATGGCGATATCTCGAAAAGGCGTCCACCTATAGAACTAAGGATTACTCCTTTTAAAATGCTCAGTAACACCTTCATTTGATACCCATATCGTACAAAACATTCTAGAGTCACCCTTGGTCCACCTTATGGCGATATCTCGAAACTAAGAATAAGGATTACTCCCTCTTAAAATACTCATTAACAGCTTTCATTTGATACCCATATCGTACAAACCACATTCTAGAGTCAGCCCTGGTCCACCTTTATGGCGATATCCCTAAATGGCGTCCATCCATAGAACTATGGCCTACTCTCTCTTAAAATACTCTTTAAATACCTTCCATTTGATACACATGTCATACAACCATATTCCAGGGTTACCCTAGGTTCATTTTCCTACATGGTGATTTTCCTTATTTTGTCTCCATAGCTCTCAACTGAGTATGTAATGTTCGGTTACACCCGAACTTAGCCTTCCTTACTTGTTATTTTATTCATTTCGTGCTGTTTGTTTTTTATGTCAATTGGCTACATAAATTTCAAACTGATTGATGTCAAATATACCCAAAAGGGACTAGAGAGGATCTATTATATCCCAATGTGGACAAAAGATATTAATTGCAGACCGCTCTCCTTAGGGATTAATCGCACGATTTTTTGCAAGGCATTTTTTTGTATTTTAGGCGCATACTCTTTAGTGTCTTCCCATCTTATTACTACTTTGGGCGCAAATTTTGCCATCACTTTATTTGTGATTAAGTACTCTAATTTTTCACTAATTTTCGTTCACTTTTGTGTTCGAAAGTAATTTTTAAAAACCATTGTTATAGCCAACTTATATGCTGTAGGATATGAAAGTCTAATTATTGATGTTAATAATTTTCTTGATGTGGCTGCTTTTGACGAGTTAATTTTGTGTTGACGTCTGGCGAGTTTCAGTTTTTATAAGAAATTTCTACATACAGACATACATACGCATGGATGAATGAACTGATTAATTTGGCAAAGGCTTACCTTTTTTAGTGTTGTTGATTTTGAGGGCATATAAATAACACAACATATTAATGTAGTGCGAGCTAAAAAGAAATAACACAAAACTATTTTTTTAGTAAGAAAAGAGTTTTGAACACAAACCTCACAATAAATAATTTTCATCATTAAGTGGCGTCTCGTTCCCACGACGGTCTGACCAGGGGGAATGTCACAATATAAACTCTGTCCATATTTTTTGCTGATATGCTTAATATGTAGTATTCTGAAACCCATTAAAATCTTCTCATAAAACATTTGAAAGAAAATTCTCAAAAATTGGAAAAAAATGTTATTTGCCAATTTGATTTTCGATGTTTTTATTATTTGCGAGACACTACATGATGGCATGTGAATGCGAGAGCTTAGGCATCCAGCTGAGAAGCGGTGAGTTCCATGTCATAACTCCTATCCCCCGGAATTTTTTTTTCTTTGCTTTCGAGATTTGATTGCGTGGAGGAAGACCTTCTTATCTTTGAAAGTCCCAGTTCCAGGTTATTGTCCAATGCATAAAATGATTAATTCCTGGATTAACTTTCCAAAATGTATATATATTTGGCAGCACCAGTACACAATGGTAATATCATAGAGGCCAGAAACATGTGTAGCGGCTTGCGATTTGGTATTAATTATTTGCAAGTGTTCCGTATATTCAATTAAAATATGTTTTTAAATGGCACCACGCCAGGTTATTTCCAAATTGACTTTAGTTGAGTTATTTATTTTTTATTAAAGTTTGTTGGTGTTTTGTCCAATCTTCAGGATGTGGCAGAGATTGTTAATATCTATTTGCAAGTTTATTTCAAGTTGAAATTAGTTAAGTTATTAATTCATTTATTAAATTTGTTGATATACATATTTCCCAATCTTCAAGGTCACAATATGTTAAATTTTTGGTTGTTTGATTTTGTTAGAAAATTTTTGTCATATTTGGTGTTGTGTGTATATCAGAGTGTTTGATTTACAAAATTTCTTTCGTATTTCTTTTATTAAAATTTTGTTGATATTTTTCCAATATGGCACCTCGCCAGTCACAGAATTGGTAAAGTTTTTTTATTACCATCACCCCCACAGAGGTTGAAGCAGCCATCCGTAAGGCCAGGCCTTCCAAGTCAATAGGCCCCAACGGAATAGCCATGCCAATGTTAAAACACCTTGGCGATGAGGGAATAAAATATCTAACACATGTTTTAAACCTGTCACTGGAATCCTTCGGCATTCCCGAAAAATGGAAAATGGCAAGGATTATACCGCTACTAAAGCCTGGCAAACCTGCCAACGAAGGCATCTTCGCCTAGCCACGCAACAACATGGCTTCCGTAAACAGGACCTGGCCCTTTGGTTGATAAATTAGTTTCTAAAATAAACAGCTATCTCCACGATCTTTCCGGTTTCTTCACCTTGCGCAACTTTGCATTATTACCGACAAAATCCACGGCTACCCTGTTTACGACGTGGAAAGAACAGATGTCGCAAATATTGCACGTACGCGTCGATGGTGTCACAGTACCGACTGTCAGTCACCCAAAGATCTTAGGGGTAACGTTCGATAATACTCTAACCTTCAAGGCTCATGCCACCGAGATTGTTTCTAAAGTACAAAGTCACAACAAAATCCTCAAGTCGCTTGCCGGCAGCATATGGGGAAAGGAGAAAGAAACGTTGCTAACCACGTAGAAAGCAACTTGCCGGCCGCTCATGAGCTACGCGTCACCAGTCTGGTCGCCTGGTCTCAAAAATACATGGCTACAGGACTGCGAAATTGCTGCAATCAGAACTGCCACCGGATGTCTCCTTATGACTCCCGAACACCATCTCCATAGTGAGGCCAAAGAGATCAATATTAAAGAGCACAATGAAATGCTGAACAAACAGCTCTTGCTTCACTGTCACAAACCAAGACATCATAGCAAACAACTGCTTGATTTAGCACCGCCTCCACGGGGATTAAGGAACATCTCCTAAAGCACTATTACGAGATCCCGCACCTGCCAACACTGCCGTTTGATCCAGGCAAGCATAAGCAGGCCCTTAGCCAAATCAACACAGAACCGGTAAACGCCTTTGTCAGGACACGACCGGTCATTAATATGCAATATCCCATCCTTGCAGAAGAAGCAAGCACACTCCCAAGGGAAACACGAGTCACCCTGGCCCAACTTTGTTCTGGATACTGTAACAGGTTAAACTCTTACTTGTTCAGAATCAACCCCGACATACGTAATGTATGTCCGGCATGTGATGTGTTCCCACATGACACCAACCATCTTTTTAATTGTAATGTGGAACCTACACCTTTAACACCCATCTCCATATGGTCCGCCCCTGTTGAAACAGCCAGCAGCCAGTTTCCTTGGAGAGGATTTTGATGACATTTTGTGAGTGGTCGTGCCCATTGAATGGGGTGAAGCACTGTTATTACTATAGCAAAAACAAGGGATGCGCAGAAGCTTACGTTATGGCCTATTTTAATTTTCCACTCAACGCAAAAAAAGAAGCCCGAAAAAATTGCCGTTGAGTCGAGGAGGACACCGCACCCCCACTCACGCGAAAAGACCATTGTGCGGCTACAGCATGTTCATTTGAAATTCTGACGCAAGCGTGATTGACGAATCCTTCGTGTTTCGCATTCTTTTCAAGGCATTTTACCCTCCGCTTAGAAAATCTTTGAATGTTCTTTTCATATAAACTGGTTTACTCTGCCAGAAACATTATATTTTTAATATATATATATATATATATATATATATATAAATATAGCAATAATAGTACAAATGACTTTCATAGGCTTCCCGTGACGAAATAAAACCAGGCAGGTGATCTCAGTAGTACAACAACAAATGACGGCCCTCATAATCTGATCATGAATTTTAAAGTAACAGGAAGCGAAAATATTTGGTACTTTTTTGCCACTTTTTTAGTACTTTTGCAATGTAATTTGCGGAAAAGAGTCAAACTCGATATACATATCTCACACATTGGAAAAGGGAACATGATAGAAAAGTAATGAGAAAACAGAGACAGTAGGAAGAAAAAGTAGAGGAAGTTGGAGGAAAGTAGGAAAAGTAAAGCAACCAAGAGGAAGAGGAAGTGTAAAAGTAAAAATAAGGATAATGGTTTGAGAAAAATTAGTAAGAAGTGGTTTACAGGAACCGTAAGAATAATAGAGTGATAAGATTAAGAGTAATAGTGATGGTTAGACTTGGATAAAAGCAGGAGCAAGAAGAGTAAGAGGGAAAAAGGAAAGATTTACGGAAAAATGAAAGGATAAGGAAGTTAAATGGGCCTGTGAAGGTAAACTACAAAATGCAGAACGGAAAGAAAATAAAAACGGATGAAAAGGGTTAGCCAGAGGAAAGGCAGGGGGATAGATAGAGAAAGTCGGAACCATGTCTGTCGGGTTTGATTATACCGCTATTTAATACTTATTTAAACGTTTTTAGCTGCTTAAAATAAAGTTTGGATGGGCCAGATATTTCTGTTTCCATATTCCTTAGTTGTGGACAATTGGATACTCTGGAGATCCAGCTATTCAGTTACGTTGACTAAAACTTTTCCATTTCCACCAGAAATAGAAAATAAACCCTCCCACAAAGGAAATACAGACAGCAGATGTTGTTTTCCTGTACGTTACTTCATATTTCAGAAAAGGAATTAATGTAGTATTTTTTTATGATACAGACAATATTATTGCTGCAACTAAGTCAAGAAGCAACACTTACAATTATGAGGGCGAGTATTGTCAAATGCGACTCATGGGCATCCTTAATGAAAAGCATGAATTAAAAGCCTTGTGACAAAAAAATACAAAAAAAAATAATGATGCGCAAGTATTTGAGAAACATTTGAGACAGGCATTTCGGTCATTGGTCGAAAATGATTTGCCTTTGAACTGAAAATAAGAAAAGTGGAAGGAGCAAATGCATACTCATATTCGGCCCTCGTTTTCTTCATTCCATTTCGTTCCGGTCATGTTTTAGTATGGTTGGAAAAATGATATTTCTCAATCCCATATTGAAAATGTATATTTTAGTATGACCACCAATTTGAAATGCAATTATGGAACGTTGAAGATTTGAGAATAAGGTTGATTGAAGAATCAAGTTGAGATCTAACAAAAATGCAAAAAAAATCGGGATAAAAGGTATGCAGTCACTCCCACTTTTATATACAAATATTATTTTTAAATAACCAGGAGTAAGGAGGGAGGGCAGGAAGCAGTCATAAGCGAGAGCAAACAAAAGTGCCCCAAGCGATGGGTCGAACTCTGTGAGTAAAATTAGCAGAAAATCAATGAGGTCCATTATAGGAACGGCAGGCGAATCCTATCAGAGAAGAAGAGAAGAAAAATGCACGGATCAGAGGAGCTAAGAAAACCATTCCACAGGACCGTGCAGAATTGAAAATTGTCGAGCGCTTAAGAGCACTGGTCGATGAAACAAACCTGGAGAGTGAGTGCTTGGCATGGGCCCGTTAAGCGGTAAAAGTAGGCCGAACGCATTTCAAGGGTTTTGCCGCGAGAAACCTTCGACAAGCAAACAGTATGAGGAGGAAAAAGCTTCACACGGCAGAATAAAACAAGCACGTTTAACTATCGAAACGGCACTAAAACGATCCTTTTCTACATATTCTGATGCTTCCAACGAAAAAACAACGTTGTTCACATTGTGAACTGTTTGAGATAACTCGAGGTTTATCCCGGTTTTTGGGGTGCTTTATGAAGATGAGAAGTAAAATTAAAGCCAAATAGTCAAAGTGACAAGATAGATGCCCCACTTTTACCTTTAGTTGAAACTCGCACTGTAAACACTGTTATTAAAATTAAAATCAATTTTTAAATAAAAACTTTAGTAGTATACAAGTAAAACAATTAACATACACAAATTTTTCTTAAACTCATCTTGCTTTACAAGCAGTTGCCTGCTTGCTACAAATGTAGTCTTCGGGCAGCCCACGTAAGTTTTATTACGCGGGCACAGAAGGTTAAGGGACATTTTCTTAAGTTATAAAGCTAGAAAGCTATGATAAAGGATAACTTAAAATTCTTATTTAAATATTAAAAAAAAATATGGGTCTTCTACGGCTGCTCGTATGTTTTAAAAAAGCTATGCATCGACTTCGAAAAAAATTGCCTTGTGCAAGAAGAATCACAAAATCGGTGGCAGAACTGATTTCATTGGTCATTCAACGATAAAGCAACTGCCATTATTACAAAAATACTACAGCAAATATTAAGAGACACCTGCGATCACAGGCTCTCACCAATTTGTTCTTAGGAACATGATGCCAATGAAATGTTTGTCATATCAAACTGTCTTCACTGTTATTCTTATGTTGACGGAAATATGTTAATTTAACATTGTGTTCTTAGGCCGGTTTTTTCAGTAGTTGATTAAGCTAAGATTGAACTAAGTTTGCTTAAAGTCTAGTCAAATTTAAACTCAGTAAACTACGAGCAGTTTTCCAGTCACAGTTTAAGGCGCCTTTGGGGTATGCTGGATTTTGTTTACCCAACAAACATGGAAAAAGTTCTCCAGCGAAATTATATACATAGATCGTATATAGTATAATTAATTTTAACCATTTAGTTCTAGAGTTAATATCCAATTTTATTCTCCAATCACTATACAACCTTTGAGGGAAATTTTGTAAAATTAAAAGTTTTCGAGTTGATCTCCAACGTCATTAATATTTTCGAATAAATATCCTAACTTCTAGAGATCTTGAGAAATGTACAGTTCTCAATGAAATATTCGACAACTTTCTCCAATTAATATCCTACATTGCATATCATGTAAAGGTGGAGTTGCAAAAATCTCAAGTGGTACCACCAAAACCAACAGCTGTTTATTGTGAGGAATAAACACCTGGTTGATAGCAGTAATGAAGCTTAGCGTACGCCCCTACCACATCGAAGATCCTAAAAAAGGAGCACGGACGCAAATTGGCCTAAATTTTTCTTCGGAGGTTAGCGGTCACATTTATTTATTTTTTAAATTATACATATATATTTCATTTTATTTTCGTGAAAATATTGTATAATGGGATCTTACATTTGAACCCAGTTAGAGAACCATAAGTTGTTAATCAAATTTTTCAACTTAAGTAATAGCATTTTTTGCTTGATAAAAATCTGAAACTGCAGATAAGTTTAAGCGTAGTTTAACTGACAAACTGTGTTGAACTTGTACTGAATAAGCGGGCCTTAGGGTGACAGTAATAATTGTGATGTTAATCGAAATTGTGCATTCAGAATCCACAATTGTGCGAAGTTGACTCAATAGCTATTTCAGATGAATGCGAATTGACAGAAATTTCATTTGAGTTGATCCGTAACTAGGGTGATACTATTTTCACAAAGACGGCTTATTGAATAATAAAGGCAATTTTCTACATTAAGACGCTTATTGAGCTCAATCTTCCCTACAAAATTCGAATCTATTATTATTTCATTAGTAGCTAATCGAATGCCCAATGAAGTCAAAAGCACAATGCAACTCTGTTGGCAGCGTTCCGCTTCCGTTTCCGCTTCTTAGTTTTTGGTGTGTTCAGTGCTTAAAAATATCATTGTCAAAGCAAATGTCATTGTCTGCATGGCGGAACGATACAAGGTGGCCGCATCGAACAGCTGATTATAACCTTTTTTATTTGATTTGATACATCAACTACCGGCGCAGTACGATTTTGAAATTTGTCCATCGAATTTACAAGTACATGGAATTTTTTTGTTTGTAGGTATGTCACCATGCTCCCACCTTGTATCGTTCCGCCATGATTGTCTGTCTCATCCTTCATACTAATCGAGCAGTTACTTCTGTGTGAAAGCAAAAAATTTACGATTTCATTAGCAGGTAAATGAGATCATTAAGTTTCTGTATGAAAACAGTATGACTTTATAAACTTTTTTTTCAGTGTACATATGCATATAACGTATATGATATACGATTATATCCATGCATTATATACATGAAAATAAAAAACCAAAAAGATCAAGCAGTGCATTATAATTCATCTGTGAGCTTAATTTCGATTTCAAGCCAATAATTATTTAAGAGTCTTTAATTAAACGAAATAAGAATATAATAAAACACGATTTCTAGTTAAGCGCTGACGCCGCTAATGCTTTTATCGATAATTTTGTGGCTCATTTAAACACAATCAATAAAAAAAATTATAATAATTTGTGTTTATTTATTCGAAAATTCATTTCACTGTAGGCGTTAAAAACAAGATTAACTCTTAATTTTGTATAATTTCTTTCTACGCAGTCCAATGCCCAGGGTTTCAGTTATTAATATGGGCCTTCTTTCTTTTCAAGAATCAGTATTCACTTGTTCTTCATCACTTTTGACTGTATCTAAGAATATATTTTAATATGCATGTATGAGTAACTATACGCCCATTTGTTGAGCTGTCCATCTATTCCCAATCATTTATCTATGCCCATTGTCTGTGTTGCACCGTTGCTGCCTGCTGAATGTTTGTTTAGCCATACAAATTTGTATCTTAATTTATGTTGTTGCTTGTTTGCTTTACCGGCCAACATTTTACTCAGGGGCGTGCCACGCGCTGTCTTGCGCTGTCTGCCTAAATATTGGTGTCTACATATTTGTTTGATTGGCAGCTACAGCGTTAGTAGATATGAATATCAGTATGTTGTCATGTTTATTTTAATTGTTTGCTGGTTTATTTGAACTTTTGTGTCACGACTAATTAGATAAGGCTTGATAAAATTTAATTTTATATGGAGAATGAGATTTTATGGTGATTAAATAGTCATCTATTTGAAAAATTGTTGTAAATGATATGAGAGCGATTTTATGACGTACTTAAATGGTCAGGAAAATTGTGTAGGGAAAGGGAAGTTAGCTATTACACTGCGCATACAGGCAATACCATCACGAGATAGTCGGACTACTGACTTATGTATGACAAAACTATATATGTACATAGCCTCACGTACGTTACAGAAATTGTAGAGCAGCCCCTCTTTTGTCAGCTATTTGAATTATATATATATATATAGCTGAAAGTATCGCATACCCCAGTGTCGGAAAATACGCTTATGGATTACTATCTTTAAAGTTTTAGTTGCGGAGTGTACAAAACTCATATCGTGTAAAGGTTTATCAACATTGATACACTCTCGAAAATCTTCAGAGAATGAAAAGAACAAACAATTCACTGATAGAATGACCTACGTTACGCGGTCGATTTGCAGCGGAGCTGAGGGTAGCAGCGGAAAGAAGAAGAGTGCTAATGATACGAAGCTAAGAAAGTACTATAGCAATCTCATAGTCCCGAGCAGCATTAAAATTGTCTATAGCTTAGAACCGTTTCGAACAAAATAACCAGACGAGTAGATACTCGGCATTTGCCCGGGGCCACTAGGACAGTAGCAGCTAGACGAAAATATTTCGGACAAGAACTTTGCAACCAGTAGCCACTGATATGAAATTACTTTAGCATAAATGTGCCTCGTATAGAATAACGGCAATGATCGATTGGAGGCGGCGGGCCACTCTTAATCCCAACGTTTAAGGAGGCTTTAGAATATATCCGCGGTAGGTACGCCTGTCGTAAGAGGCACTAAAATAGTAAATTGATTCAAGGGTTGTGTAGCGCAACCCTTTCAAAGGGTGCACAGCGCAATATATAGCTTCTGCAACCCAATTTCACCCTCAACTAACCGTGTCGAATCTTATTTCATTACAGCCCAGGCTCTGGCGACCCCGAACTCTGACGGATCTAGGAGCTGGGAGGGTGCTATGGCCTAGAAGGTTTCATGTGGTTATACCAAATCGTTCCCGAGATGGTCGGGCTAGTACCTTTATGGTTCTTGTTACCAGAACGTACCGGATCTGCATCCGGCAAAGGCTACATCAAACATTAATAACACTCCTCAAGGCCTTTGGAGAGTGTGCTTATCGCTACAATAACAACAACAACAGCCCGATTTTAAAGTGAAAATCCCCACGTACCAAATTCGGTATGTATTCTAGTCGACATCGACAAGGCAGTTAAATATAAAAACGAAAGCAAAGAAGCTTCGTAGTGTCATGCTCAAGATTCTCGGGACGAACAGAAAATACCGTCACTATTCTTCAATCAATAAAATGAGGTTAGTTGCTGAGATTCAACATAACATGACTTCGGAAAGGCTAAAAGGTGTAGGTTCAAAACTCTAAAGCGGGTCGTTGATCTCACCAATCAAAAGCCATGATACAAATCACACGTGTGCTGAATTGACAGGGCGCCTGCTACTGCAGCAACGTCAGAATCAGCATATACACAAACAGGATTAGGAGCACTTCGCATATCTCGACCTACGAAGAGGTATAAACTTCAACTAAACAAGGAGGCGGTTATGAAAATGTTCTGAGGAATGCAAGATCAGATGAATTTTCACTGAGAGCTTTTCATTCAAGAAGTACTCACCTAGAAACATTTTGTTTCCAAATTTTTGATAATGCTTCGCCCGGGACTGAACCAGAACCTTCGGTGTGGTAGGTGAGCACGCTGCCACCACACCACAGCGGCAGCCGTGAGCATGTATACGTCTGTTTATGGTGCCATAATAGTTTATGAGTTGAAAAATGGCACCATTTATGTCTGTGCGAACACTCGTACCTACAAATATAGAAATGCATTTTCTACACGTAAAATGGTGTGGGCATTCAATAACCCACAGCAGAACACACCCCCTATGTGAATGTGTGAGTAGGTACAAGACGAAGAAGTAGCATTAGCAAATCGCATATGTGTAGACACGGCAGTTTACACAGATAGGCTGAGCAATAGCTGTAGAAGTGCATGATGCCTGCAAGAGAAAAGTAAACTGAGACATAGAGAAGCTAAAGAGCAAACCCTGAACTCTACTTCATTTTCCAACTTCAATTGTATTTGCAAAAGTCTGTGCCAAATGACAAACGCCTTCAAAGGCAACTTGCACCATGAGCCAACTAAAACTGCATATAGCAAAAGGAAAACGTCAAATGATCATCGAACATTGCTTGGAAAAGACAGCATAGGCAGCATCTGTTGACTTAAGCCACTGATGTTTTGGGTGCTGCGGTTTACGCTCGCCCTCCTACGCGCTTATCATGGCTACTAGCTTTTGTCTTATAACATTTGTACAAAATGTCGATAAAGAATAACAACTGCACGTCGTAAAGCGCCGACGTTGTTACACGACTCTCAATAAATAGAAATAGCGGTATCATATAACTATAGAACTACAACAAGAATATTACAAGAGCATCTGAATATGTGACGTGGCAGTGCCAATCTCTTTTCTTATGACGCATCATAAACACAATGCGTTCAGCGCAATCTTATGCAGATGAGTTGATATCACTAATTTATGGAGAATGCATATCGAGCGACTCTAGCGTCATTGACATACAAAGTTGCAACCTCAACTTTTGCAACATGTAAAGCGATAAGAAAAAGCATTCGATACGCTTGGCTATCAGTGTCTTCACACTTGCAAGTGAAAAATTCCCGCTCTTTGGTACTTTTCCAACGTATTTCAAATTAAAACTGAATTTTAACAAAGAATAGAAACAAAGTATTGTGACGAATATTAGCATCACCATGCTGTTAGTAAATAATCACAACAGCAAATACAGTAAGCAGCCAAACTTGTGTACATGCACACATATAACTAGCAGCTCGAAGTGAAGAGATATCGCACACACACACATTAGTCATCAGCCGAAATGTTCCTCACAAATACGCACGCATATAGCTAAGTACCAAGCAGGATATACAACTGTTTAGAAGTGAAACGTTTAGACCATAGTGGAAATATGAGGACGAGGTAACAGAGAGTATAAGAGCAGCGCAAGCAGAGAGAGATGACTATCAGTTTGATTTAAACACGCTATTAGTTGTGAAGTGAAGTATGATTGTGATTGAAATGCCAGTTTGCAATACTGAATATTGGAGTGAGTTATATTCGACAGTTCAGCCATACGAACGTTAGCAGAAGGTTCATAATTGTCAGAAATTCCAGATTTCGCTATAATAGTAGCAAGCATTTTTCTTCTATAGCGAGGATTGTATAAAAGTGAAATATTTTGTATATGAGGAATCAAGATTCATCTGTAAAACTGAAGTGTGGTTTACATTTACAACGCAACATCTTGCGGATTGTGCGATGTACTGTCATGCATAAGATACGTTGCACGCATGTATATGCAAAAGTCATTCTGATGCGGTCATTAGTTTTCTACCTACCTATTTGTAGTTGCAATTTATTATAACCTCTTGTGACGCCAAGTATATTTCTGCGATGAAAGCTTCTCACCAAAAACTAGTCTGTCCGAAGATGTTGTTCGTAGGGGCATACGGCCGACAGTAGTGTGGTGTCAATGAATAACTACGAGTACTACTCGAGTAACTTATTCAACTACCCAGAATTTTCGCGGTCGATTACATCGTACAAGTACTTAATAGGCCATCGCAGCACATGAGAAAATGTGGAGGAATCGATTACTCATGCAAGTATCGCTACTGCTATTTTTGTAACTTTTGCACTGACAATTCCCGAAACATTCATTTTAAGATTTGCAACATTATGGGCAAACTTTGAGTACCCGTCTGAAAAAGATCGATTTCGAGAACATGGCACTCATAAATATAGTGTTGCAAATCTTGAAGCTAATTTTAATAGTACGCCGCCATACAAAAACAATGTTCTCGTAAATGCAGACTCGCTTAAAGTAGAATAAAAGGATGAAATCGAAGGTAATTGTGCAGGTTTTGGGTTCCTCGGCAAAGTAAATGATTAAATAGTATGTTGGCGGACAGTACAATTTTCAATCAGTTTGCATATACTCTACTTAACTAAATTTTTTTGAATACGTTCACCATAATCGAAAAATGTATCTATGTAAGTTATGAAATAATTTCATAAGTGTAACTGAGCTTTTAAAGATACCCGGTTATCGAGCGTAAAGTAGCTCGATACCCGACTCGAAGATCGTTCAAATTATATTTGTCATATATTTTGTATCGTCACTGTTTGTACTCCCTGCAAAAATGCATTACCAGGAAGAGTAGGAAGGAGCGACTATAGCAGTTTGACCTCCTTATTGAGTTGGAGTAATCCCTTTTGTGTGAGCATGTCCTGTGGAGAGACCATTGTAACTGTTTATACCACTACGGTACTATCGTACAGATCATATTGGTCTATCTTTTTATTCCTACAGGTTCTGTTCGACAGGTCCTCTTCGTATTCCTACAGTCGTAAAAGTCATATTCTACCCGTACGGCGAATTTTTACCGTTTTTCATTTTCTTACACTCAAACACTATTTTTTAATGCTTTTGTATTGCGCATATTGATCCAGAAAAATAAAAAAAAGGACTATAGTGGAACACATCATGAGGTCTCTTCGGGAGTTTCTCAAGGCAGCCAGCTCTGGTCGCCATTCTGTAGTTTGCTATCATACCGATATCTCTACTTCATAAATGATTCTAAAAAATCTCGATATATGCTGATGAAGCTAAAAATGTTTTATGTTCTTACAATCGATCTGTGACTCGATCGACAATAGGTCCCTACTACAATACTGACTTAGATACACTGGCTAATTCGAGGCTGTTATACAAACTATATGCTCGCAATTTTAAAAAATGTAAGTTACATATATCTTATAAGTACACCTCTTCCGGCTTTCTACACAATAATAAAAACTGTCTCCTGAACAAGTGATTGCATTGTGGGGAGTGCACAAAATCGATCCCAAACACAATCCAAGGCATTCACAAAATAAGTAATCCCAAAATGCAAAACTCCCCAAACACATATTCCCAGTGCTATGCATGACCGTGCAAAAATAGCCATATCTCTTCCTCTATCATTCATATTTTATGTATAGTATAACGTTATCTATATTCACGTTTTGAGCCAATACATATGAATTTACTGTCATCACATATATAGGACTGCTAGCTGGCTCTATCACACAAGCTAACAGAGCGTAGTACTACGACAGCAAGGACATCACCGTGGCGGCGAGTAGTTTATGAAGGGATTTGATTTTGCTAACGTAGGTAATAGACCCTAACTATGGACTGCAAACTTAGTTTCAACCTTCATATTACGCAACAGTCAATAAAGCAGAGCGTGTTTAAGCGTTTTTGTGTAAGCGATGCGTAAAAGAATTTAGCGGCCCGTCTAACTAAATGCCCTATCGCTACATAAGTAGACCAATGACTGAATACGTAGCAATAATTTGGCACACAATTAGACCGAATTGGATCAGGCCCAGAAAAGTCCTACTTTCTGCGTGAGGGATGACGACCTTCTAGCCCCGTATACAACCCAACACAACTCAAAAACCCACAAAATCGTCTTAAAACTTATTAATCTGCTACCCTTGCTAGTAGAAGCGAAGTGCTTGAAATTATTTCTTATTACCAAATCTACTTAAGGGTTTGTTTCATAGCCCCATTTTACGGAGCGCAGTGAACTTTAACGTATCGCCCCGCACTCTCGCAGCCATCAAGCATATTTTAACACTCTTTATTGAGTAGTGTGATACTAATTTGAATTAAATGAGCCATTTCGACTGCGTGCTGTATCAGAAACATGAACTGCCACATTTGCATATTCGGCTCACTTCTAATTAAGCAAAATGTTCTCCTTCCCTCTAATAATAGAAGCTACTTCGGATCATACACATAACTATTCCTAATACTAGATATGTATATAAAAAAATGTACGATCTTCATTTTACAACATTTTCATATTTCTCTATAAGTACTAGTACATATGATTTATACTAGCGCGATGGTCTATCTCTCGCTAGCAGCAGCAGTGTTAGATCTCGACGCTAACAAACGCGCGCTTTACAACGACTCGGCATCAAAATAACAAATCCGTAGTCATGCAGATGCGACCCGTGTCGTCGGCTGGGCGGGTGGAATGGTGAAGAGCCCGTTGGGTAAATTATTATATAAATATTGTACGCGTATTATAGGACTCGTATAGCGGCTACGCATATTTTCCGTGTCACTTCCTTTATAATTTTTAGTTACCATTCGTGGCGTTTTTTTATTGTTCTTTAAAGTTTGCATACATACATTTCAAACTAACTAACCCAATTGCTACCCAAAAGGGACTGACGGGATCAATTATACCCCACTGTAGACAAAGAGATAATCGCGAGACTACGCTATTTAGGGAGAAATCGCATGATGATTTTACAGGTTCGCTTAAATTTGCTTCACTTCTATGTCTGTATGTATGTTAACCTGGCTCGATTTGTATCGCCGACGAAAGTTAACCGATATCGCGCATCGATTTTCGATAGGTTGTCAGCGGGCCTCACGGAAAAAAGTTCCACTACGCATACCTCTCATAATTTCGAGCATGTATGACGAAAGGTACATTTTTCGACGACAGCACTCCCAAAACCCAAAAATATTTTTCCTTTCTAGTTTCTTCAAAAAACTGTTGCTAAAACGTTGGCGATACCAGTTTTTATGGAGTTTGAGGATGTGTTTTGGTCGAAAAATTAACCCTTTCGTCATCTTTTTTGCATGAGGCGGGTGAGAGGGTGCGCTCGACACGAATAATTTCTTTGGGTATATGCGTAGTGAACTTTTTTCCTCGCGCCAAATCCTATCGAGAAATCAATGCGCGCGATATCGTTTAATAATCGACCCAGTAGTAAGGTATGTATCTTCCCTTTTTAGTACCAAAAAACGAAAAAATATGTTAAGTATAGCGCACCGATACATCGTCTTTACAGTCGCCGTTGGTACGCGATATTTTGCGAGTTATGCTGCATTAGTTGATAAACAACGTCCTGTTATGAAGCGTCTTCAAAGAGTGCTACATAAATATTAATGTGTTGCGGAACTACCACAAGTGTATCTAGCTCATAAGCAAGCCCTGACCTTCCTGATTGATCGGGATCAGCGTTCAGGTAAGAAATCAGAGCGTGAAGTAAGTGGCGACCACTCATCGCTACAACAGAATCTAGTGCAGGGTCTATTATAAGGCAAAGCATATCGAGTTGTTTATTACTAGCACTTTCATAAGACTCAGAAGTCATGATCTTACGACGATGACGTGCGGGCTGGGGCTTCTACTGAACGGGTGATGCAGATTTCCAAATCTCTATCTATCGTCATCATGTTACGTGCAGTCACTAGGAAAATAAAGTCATCAAGTAAGTATGTCTCAGATTGTAATGCATACCAAGATTTTGTTGCTACGGTTTTGGACTTTGTAAGTCACAGCCGGCCCCGAAATGCACGCTTATCAAACACTAGCCCGTCGATTTCTCGTCACTGAGTGCGCGTCGTGACTTTGGTGTTACTGCCGACATACATATATCACCATGAGCGCTAACGATAGCGTACTGGCGTCATATCCGAAAAATTACAGCCGATGACTCGTGCACGGAAAAAACCTGCTATAGCGTATTTAATTTTGTTTGGTTTCACTTGTGCACTATGGAAATAATAGACAGCAGAGGTAGTCAGTATGTCTTATTCAGATCAAGGGCATACAAATAACACTGATCACAAATTCCAATTTTTTTTATGCAACCACAGGACGCGATATGAAACATTTCCTATGTAAACACATCCCCTGATCTTCTGAAAATCAAGGTAGTTTTAATTCTATGCGCCTAACGATTTCTGAGACATCTACGAATAACAGTGTTTTCCACACAATAAAATTGGGTCCAGCCTTAATCATATATAGCATAAAGAACGAATGGGCAATTTTGCACAACGGTCCTCGAAGCAGGCTTTTAAAAGGTAATAAAATTTGTTATACTCGTAAAAGGCCTACAGTAGCGGCTACTTAAGTATACAATGGAATCATTACATGCAATGCTTATAACTCTTGCTTCGATCTAGCTTCACGATTTTCGTTGACCGAATTAAAGCTTATTTTTGGTAATAAACAGAGCTTGGAGAGAAAACAAATCTGCAACAAAAAATAAAGTTTCTGAGATCCTTCTCGCACATACAAATATATATAATTTTACAAAAAATGATAAAAATCGTAATCGATGTTCGTTATCTGTTGCATCTATGCATGGCCCCCCCCCCCCCCCCCCCCCCCCCCCCCCCCCCCCCCCCCCCCCCCCCCCCCCCTCCCCCCCCCCCCTCTCCCTCCCCCCCCCCCCCCCCCCTCTCTCTTCTCCCCTCTCCCCCCCACCCCCCATAGCAAAAAGGTGTAGTACAGTTTATAGGAAAAATTTTACTTCTTTTAAAAAGCTTCCAACCGTTTGAATTGCCTATTCGTTTGAGATATATATGATTAAGTCCGTGACCCAATTCTAAAACGGATCATTCGTAAATATACTCAAAAGCGTACATCGAATTAAAAATAACCTGTTATTCGAAATCAGGGGTGATTTACATAGAATTCATAATGCGTCTCTGGTGCCATTTCGCTGTAAACAGTGTATTAGCTATTCATACTTAATTTTATTTATTTGATTTTTGGACACTAAAAACGAACTCGTGGGTCTTTCCCTCTTTTAGAGTTTCAAAGTTAACTTTGCGAGGGATATTTTACAGTTTTTCGCTCATAATACGCTCAATGCTCAACGACATAGCTAATGAACTATACCCCAAAGTACATTGACTACGCCATATTATGCGAATGATGAAGATGCACAGACTGAAAAGAACTATATCATATCAATAAGCAACTATGAAAGGCAGATCTTCACTTGCCTCGATTCGAAATACGCCGATTAGCCACCATGATACGAGCATATAAATGACATCAGTCAAATCTAATACTATAAAGGAGTGCGCAAAGTCAGCGAATGCTGTTCATTTTGCAGTAAATAATTTAAGTTATTCCCGCGTGAGCGCAAATTTCTATACTTCTAATTATAGCGCTAACAGACCTCTCTAGGTATTAAAGCAAGTGTCGAGCATATTCAGAAATTTCGGCTAGCTGCATGATAGGGAGCAAGGTATATGCTAATATAATATAATCATAATACTCTTTTTTCTTAAGCAACTGCACTTGCGGACTATATTCGCGTACAGTTCTAGTCGAATGAAATTTTTATACGTTATTTGCTTGCTACTATTGCTGTGCTTTGCAGGCGCGCAAATTTTGCAATTAGAATGCATTGCCGTTGTTTGTTGTCGTCGTTGCGGTTAGGTCATAGATGAGAAGAAACAAATAGAGCAAATCACTCTCATACGCCCTGGCCATTTGTTGTATAGCTGCGTATCATTCATGAGCGTCAAATGCAGTTCCACTACCTCTTGCACAATGTATCGCTGCAAGACAACTAACGGCGCGAGCTACAAGGAAGTCTTTCATATAGATGCGTTCAACTCAATCTTATGCATATCCAGTACTGTGCGTCACAATCAACAGGCCGATTAACCTTGCAACGGGCGCCTATGCAGCATCAATTTGGGCCCTTTTCACGTCCGGTCCTCCATTTTTCAGAATAAAAAATACAAACTTATGTCATTCATAAAATTATTGTCACAATGTATATAATAGTCAATAAAATTACTATATCTATTTTTCATTAAACTGTCGTTGTCTAGCATTAGTATTTCGCCAAATCCGTCAATAGTCATCATACAATATTGATTTAAGCTTCAATGAATCTGACTCAATACAAAGTATATCTAACATCTCTCAAGTCATTCGGCAGAACATCTGTGCCATCAATAATGTTAAAAACAAACATAATGATCATTAAGTGTTAGGAAATACATAATAGCACCTAATGATCTCTCCATAGAATTTTAAACAAAGATGACTATGAGTTTTTAGTGCATCAGTGTATCTGGAGTCACGTAACTTGGATTGTTTCATTTCATAAAAAATTCTCCAAATCTCTGCAGAATAAAACTGAACCAGTCATTTATAGCTACGTCGTGATTCCATCACTTAGAGCAAAAGTGATGAGAGATGCAGATCTACTCGAATTTGTCCATATACACTTTCGACTTTGATTCACTGTGAAGGATGCTCGCATGATTCGAAGAAACCTTTGTCCTAAAATCTGCGAGGGCGAAATTTCTAGCTTCTGCCGAGCATTCCGTCATAGGTAGTTTTTCTACGCACGAGTACGTTATCACGATTCTATGTATAGCCTCCACCAGCTAATACTTGCTGAGCTTTTTTCCTCGAAATCATTAGCATACTTTATTCACAGGAATAACTAAACTCTCTTCTACGCAGATTAGCTGTACAAAAACATATCAGCGAAATCCTCGAAAATTCGTTACAATACATATCATTCTATTTCATTCATCTCAGTAGATATATTTCTCTATTTATCTTCATAGTCAAAAAATAATCGAAATTTTTCGAAATAGAAAAAACCAGCCCAGATGCTAGATTTGAGATAATTCTATTTTTAATATTAAATACTACTCCCTTTCACTTCTGCATACACTCCTTTGTACGCTCATAACAATTGTCAAAATGAGTCGGAAATGTCCTTTTGAGCGAACCTAGTCTAGTCGTCGCCGGTCGTCGCCTATTTGAATACGATCAATGAGTTTCTCATTTATATGCGTAAATTTAAATTTTCCGTTGGAGATGGTAGATTTTTCTTACACACTCTATGAATTTATGTTGCTAGAAAATTTAGACGTATTTTTCATTTTTCGGGGACTAAAACGGCGGCCCCAGGCAACTGCCATTATATCTACCTACTTGTATAATCCGGCTAACACCACACCAGATAGTTGCGTTAGTGCCATTATAAGGAACTCAGACTTGTCAATGATTTTTATTTCGCCATTAGCCCATTCATATACAAAATTTCGGGAAGCGCTTGTATAAACATTCTCACTATATTTTCTTCGAAAATACTTCCTCAACATATTTGTAAGTGTCTCGTATCATTGTTAATACAGTTTTGAAATGTGAAAACTTAGAAAAGTACCAATAAGTTGCCGAAAAGAGTGTAATCACCTGCAGAGTGTGAAGCACCTTTAGCAATCAAATCTCAAAATTCTTCTCTATATAGCTTTGCTTGCAAACAAAGTTGGGAGATGTATACTTTTTCATGTCTAGATGATCGCTAGTGTCGCTACTGCCGTTACTCCATAAAAATATGCTGCAACATCTACTCATAAGCGAATCAGAGATTGTGTTAAACGAATCTATATGAAAAACTGCTTATGTGATGGGGCTTAAGTGTGTGTTGAGGAGAAGTTAATGCACTGAAAAAGGAATCGGTAGTGAGGAGCAAAGCATCAGCAGCAGTAACATTGGGAATTGAGTGCATTGCCGCTTGAGGCGGTTTTGTCATAGTTAACGTGCCTATGTTTGCACTTGTGCGTAGCAGTAAAGCTGAATGTTAATGTTTAGTTGCTCTAAGAAAAAGGTGCGAACTCAAGATATTAATAAAAGACCGAGAATGGACGAACTAAGTAAACTCCGCTTAGAACGGTATCTAATTTGTCTAGTCCAATTTATTCATACATTTTTTATGTTTCACCCAATACTTACTTACTTACATACTAAATAGGCGCTTAACTGTTTAAACGGTTATGGCCGTCCAACAAGGCGCGCCAGTCCGCTCCTTCTCTTAGCCAATAACATTATAAAATTCAATCCATTCGGCTTCCATTAAATTTGTTTGTGTATTTATCTTGGACTTTCTGTTGAATTCGATAAATTTCCGATAAAAATAGAGTAATAAGTATCGATTTTAACGCAGCTAACTACTGGGTTAAAGCTGACGTCAGATGTTCGCTCTTAATTTTTGTATGGAATATAGAAGTAGTTCGGCAATTGATTCAAGGCTGGATTACGGTGAGAGAGTTAAACTAAAGCGCCAAAATACACGACACGAACATTAACGCGAACTTTTGGACTTTATATGTTTGGCTCAAATAAAAATTATTTCGGATTTTTATTTGAGTCGATAGAACTAGCTAAACTCGGACATTTAAAATAAAAGTCGGAAATAAAAGTTAAATCCGGACTTTTATTTTTTGAGGCCAAAATAAAAGTCCGGCTTGATAACAAAGAAACGCTTAACGAATTAAAAAGAATTATTTGTTCGGATAAGCCGTGTCTTTGTTATCCAGCGGACTTTTATTTCGGCCTTAAAAAATAAAAGTCCGGATTTAACTTTTATTTCCGGACTTTTATTTTTAAATGTCCGAGTTTAGCTAGTTCTATCGGACTCAAAAAATAAAAATCCGAAAATAATTTTTATTTTGAGCCAAACATATTAAAAGTCCAAAAGTTCGCGTTAATGTTCGTGTCGTGTATTTGGCGCTTTAGTTAACTCTCTCAACCGTAATCCAGCCTTGAATCAATTGCCGAACTACTTCTAATTCCATACAAAAATTTAAGAGCGAACAATCTGACGTCAGCTTTAACCCAGTAGTTAGCTGCGTTAAAATCGATTACTTATTACTCTTATTTTATCGGAAATTTATCGAAATTCAACAGAAAGTCCAAGATAAATACACAAACAAATTTAATGGAAGCGAATGGAAAAAAATTGAATTTTATAATGTTATTGGCTAAGAGAAGGAGCGACTGGCGCGCCTTGTTGGACGGCCATAACCGTTTAAACAGTTAAGCGCCTATTTAGTATGTAAGTAAGTAAGTATTGGGTGAAACATAAAAAAATGTATGAATAAATTGGACTATGGACAAATTAGATACCGTTCAAGCGGAGTTTTACTTAGTTCGTCCATTCTCGGTCTTTTATTAATATCTTTGAGTTCGCACATTTTTCTTAGAGCAACTAAA
Organism: Eurosta solidaginis; assembly: GCA_029619165.1. Taxonomy (NCBI): domain Eukaryota; kingdom Metazoa; phylum Arthropoda; class Insecta; order Diptera; family Tephritidae; genus Eurosta; species Eurosta solidaginis. The sequence goes on along the minus strand of JARSSU010001706.1, from coordinate 34,183 downwards.
CATTAACAATTCAGCTTTACTGCTACGCACAAGTGCAAACATAGGCACGTTAAATATGACAAAAACCGCCTCAAGCGGCAATGCCACTCAATCCCAATGTTACTGCTGCTGATGCTTTGCTCCTCACTAACCGATTCCTTTTTTCAAGTGCATTAACTTCTCCTCAACACACACTTAAAGCCCCATCACATAAGCAGTTTTTCATATAGATTCGTTTAACACAATCTTATTCATTATGAGTAGATTGCACATATTTTTATGGAGAACGGCAGAGCGACACTAGCGACATCTGACATGAAAAAGTATACATCTCCCAACTTTTGTTGCAAGCAAAGCATAAGAAGAAGAATTTGAGATTGATTTGGCTAAAGGTGCTTCACACTTTGCAAGTTAAACTCTTTTTCCAACTTATTGGTACTTTTCTAAAGTTTTTCACATTTAAAAACTGTAATTTAACAAATGAATACAACACAAAATATGTTAGGAAGTATTTTTCGTTTATAGTGAGAATGTTTATAACAGCGCTTCCCGAAATTTTGTATATGAATGGGCAAGGCGAAATAAAAATCAATTGACAAGTCTGAAGTTCCTTTATAATTACAAACCCAACATCTTGGTTGGTTGTTAGGGCCGGATTAACAAGTAGGTAGAATAGGCAGTTGCCTGGGCCCCGTTTAGGGGGCCCCGAAAAATGAAAAATACTTCTAAAAATTTTTCTTACAAACATAAAATTCTAGAGTGTGTAAGAAAAATATAATCAACTGAAAATAAATTTTACTCATATAAATAAAACTCAATTGATCGTATTCAAAAGGCGACGACCGACGAACTAGACAAGGTTCCTAAAAAGGACATTTCCGACTCATTTGACAAATTGTATGAGCGTACAAAGGAGTGTATCGAAGTGAAAGGAGAGTATATTTAATATTAAAAAAGAATTATCTCAAAATCTACACTGGTTGTTTCTATTTCGAAAAATTTCGATTATTTTTGGACTAGAATAAAATTAGAGAAAATTATTAATGATGAATGAAAAATAAATGAATGTATTGTAACGAATTTGAGGATTTCCTGATATTTTTTGTACAGATCGGTAGAAGAGAGTTTAGTTTAATCCGTGAAAAGTACAATGATTTCGAGGAAAAAACAAAGCAATTATTACCTGGTGTAGGCTATACAGAAATCGTGAAACGTACTCGTCGTAGAAAAAAACAAACCTAATGACGGAAATGCTCCAGAAGTAGAATTTTCGCCTCGCGATGATTTTAGGACAAAAGGTTTCTTCGAAATCATCGACAATCTTCACAGTGAAATCAAAGTTCGAAAGTGTATATGGAAAATTCGGAGAGATTTGCATTTCTCATCAACTTTTCTCTAAGTGATGGAACACCGCGAAGCTATAAATGACTTAGTTCGTTTTTATTCCAGAGATTTGGAAGAATTTTTTATTGAAATGAAACAATTCCAAAGTTACGTGAACTCCAGATACACTGATGCACTAAAAACTCATAGTCATTTGTTTAAAATTCTAATGGAAGATCAATTAGCATATGTATTTCCTAACATTAATGATCATGATGATTTTTTTTAACATTAATGATCACAAAATGTTCTGCCGAATGACTTGAGATGTTAGATATACTTTGTATTGAGTCAGATTCATTGAACAAAATCAATATTGATGATATAATTGACGGATTTGGCGAAAACTAATGTAGAAAACGACAAGTTTAAAATGTAGATAGTAATTTTATTGATATTATTACATTGTGACAATAAAATTTTTATGAAAGACATAAGTTTGTATTTTTATTCGAAAAAGGAAGGAACGGACGTGAAAAAAGGGCCCCAAATTGATGGCTGCATAGGGCCCCGTTGAAGGTTAATCCGGCCCTGTTGATTGTGACGCAGTACTGGAATGCATAAGATTGAGTTGAACGCATCTATATGAAAAACTTCATTGTAGCTCGGCCGTTAGTTGTTCTTGCAGCGATACATTGCAAAGAGGTAGTGGAAACTGCATTTGACGCTCATGAAGTACCAGCTATACAACAAATGGCCAGGCGTATGAAGAGTGATTTTCTATTTGTTTCTTTCTCTCTATGACCTAACAGCAAACAGACAACAAACAAGCAATGCCACTAATTGCAAAATTTGCGCGCCTGCAAACACAAGCAAAGTACAAGCAAATAACGTATAAAAATTTCAAATTCGACTAAAACTGTACCGAATATACCCAAGTGCAAGTTGCTTAAAAAAAAAGTATTATATTATTATATAATATACTTGCTCCCATATCAAGCAAGCCGAAATTTCTGAATATCTCGACACTTGCTTTACCTAGAGGGTTGTTAGCCAAATTAGAAGTATAAAATTTGCAGCTCACCGGGAAATAACTTAAATTTTAACTGCAAAATGAAAACAGCTGACTTTTGCGCACTCCTTTATAGTATTAAGATTTGACTGATGTCATTTTACTATCTTCGATCTGGTGGCTAATCCAATTTCGAATCGAGGCAAGTGAAGAATCTCCTTTCATAGGTTGCTTTTGATATGAATATTCTTTTCAGTCTGTGCATCTTCATCCATTCGCATAATATGGCGTAGTCAATGTAACTTTTGGGGTATAATTCATTTAGCTATGTCGATGACATTTGAGCGTATATGAAAAAAACTGTAAAATATCCCTCCAAAGTTAACTTTGAAAAACTCTAAAAAGAGGGAAAACCCCAACGAAGTTCGTTTTTAATTTCCAAAAAAAAATAAATAAAAAATTAAGTATGAATAGCTAATTACACTGGTTTACAGCCAAAATACACCAGAGACGCCATTATGAAATTCCTATGTAAAATCACCCCCTGATTTCGAAAATAAAGGTTATTTTTAATTCTATGGTAACGTTTTTGAGATATTTACGAATAACCGTTTTATGGGTCCACTTAATCATATATATCTCAAGAACGAATAGTGCAATTCCAAAACGGTTGGAAGCTTTTAAAAGATAGTAAAATTTTCTATAAACTGTACATACAACACTTTTTGCTAGGCCATGCAGATTCAAAGATAACGAACAATCATTACGGATTTTTTCCATTTTTTTGTAAAATTATAAAAAATTTGTATTTTGCGAGGAAGGATCTCGAAAACTTTTATTTTTTTTTGCAGATTTGTTTTTTCTCTCCAAGCTCTGTTTTATTACAAAAAAATAAGCTTTAATTCAACAAAATCGGTGAACTAGAACAAAAGTTATAAGCATTCATGTAAATATTCCCATTTAATACTTAAGTACCCTACTGGTACAGTATAACAAATTTTATTACCTTTTAAAAGCTTCGAACCGTTTTGGAATTGCCCCAATTCGTTCTTTAGATATATATGATTAAGTGGACCCAATTTTTTTGTGGAAAAAACTGTTATTCGTAAATGTCTCAGAAACGTTACCATAGAATTAAAAATAACCTTGATTTTCGAAATCAGGGGATGGTTTTACATAGGAATTTCATAATCGCGCCTGTGGTGCAAAAAAAAATTGGAATTTGTGATCCAGTGTTATTTGTATGCCCTTATCTGAATAAGAACATACTTGACTACCTCTTCATTATTTTCCATAGTGCAAAAGTGAAAACAAAATACCAAAATTTTTAACAGGTTTTTTCCGTGCACAGTCATCGGCTGTAATTTTTCGGATATGAATCCAGTACGCTTCGTTACCTTCTGGTGATATATGATGTCCAGTAAACACCAAAAGTCACGACCGGCACTCAGTGACGAGTCTGAGCTTAGTGGTTTGATAAGCGTGCATTTCGCCGTGCTGTGACTTACAAAGTCCAAAAACCGTAGCAACCAAAATCTTGGTATCATTACAACTGAAGACAATACTTACTTTGATATTTATTTTCCTAGTGACCTGCACGTAACAATGAAGACGAAGATAGAGATTTGGAAAATATCATAACCGTCAGTAGAAGCCCCAGCCCAGCAATCATCGTCGTAAAAGATCATACTTCTGACTTATGAAATGTAGTAATAAACAACTCGATATTGCTTGCCTTATAAATAGACCCTGGCACTTAATTCTGTTGTTAGCGATGAGTTGGTCGCCACTTACTTCACCTCTGATTTCTTACCCTGAACGCTGAATCCCGATCCAATCGGAAGGTCAGGGCTTTTGCTTATGAAGCTAGATACACTTGTGGGTAGTTCCGCAAAACATTAATATTTATGTAATTTTGAAGACGCTTCAAACAAGGACGTTGTTTTATCAACTAATCAAGCAATAACTCGCAAAAATATCCGTACCAACTGTAAAGACGAGTATCGGTGCGTATACTTAACATATTTTTTCGTTTTTTGGTACAAAAAGGGAAGATACATACATTAGACTGGGTCGATTTATTAACCGATATCGCGCCATTGATTTCTCGATAGGATTTGGGCTCAGGAAAAAAAGTTCCACTACGCATACCCAAAAAAATTATTTTCGAGCCCGCAAAAAAAATGACGAAAGGGTAAATTTTTCGACCAAAAACACACCTCAAACCCAAAAAAACTGTTATCGCAACGTTTTACAACAGTTTTTTGAAGAAAAAAATATTTTTTGGGTTTGGGGAGTGCTTCGGTCGAAAAATGTACCCTTTCGTCATTTTTTTTTACAGGCTCGAAAATTATTTTTTGGGTATGCGTAGTGGAACTTTTTTTCCTGAGCCCAAAACCTATCGAAAATCGATGGCGCGATATCGGTTAACTTTCGTCCATACAAATCGAGCCAGGTTAACATACATACAAACATAGAAGTGAAGCAAATATAAGCGAACCTGTAAAAAATCATGCGATTTATCCCTAAAAAGAGTAGTCCGCGATTTATCTCTTTTGTCTACAGTGGGGTATAATGATCCCTTCAGGTCCCTTTTGGGTACAATTGGGTTAGTTAGTTTGAAATGTATGTATCAAACTTTAAAGAAACAATAAAAAAACGGCCACGAAATGGGTAAACTAAAAAATTAATAAAAGGAAGTTGACACGGAAAAATGCGTAGCCCTATACCGAGCCTATAATACTCGTACAATATTTAATAATAATAAACCCAACGGATTCCAAACCCCGCCCAGCCGACACGAGGGGCGCATCTGCATGACCTACGGATTTGTTATTTTTGATTGCCGAGTCGTTGAAAGGCGGCGGTTTGTTAAGCGTCGAGATCTAAAAACTGCTCTGCTACAGAGATAGACCCATCAGCTAAGTAAAATATATGTAAGACTTATAGAGAAATATGAAAATATTGTAAAATGAAGACAGACATTTTTTTATATACATATATAAGTATTGGAATAGTTATGTGTATGAATCCGAAGAGCTTCTAATTATTAAGAGAGGAAAGAACAGTTTGCTTAATTAGAAGTGAGCCCGAAATATCAAATGTGGCACAGTTTCTGATACAAACAGCGGAAAGGCTCATTTAATTCAAAATTAGTTCAACACTACTTCAGAAAAAGAGGTTTAAAATATCTTGATGGCCGAGAGGGAACGTTAAAGTTCACTGCGCTCAGGAAAAATGGGCTAGAAACCAAACCCTTAAGTAATTTGGTAATAAAAATAATTTCAAGCACTTCGCTTCTACTAGCAAGGGTAGGAAGATTAATAAGTTTAAGACGATTTGTATAAGGGGGCAGAAGGTCCCTTCACGCAGAAAGTAAGAACTTTTCTGGACTGATCCAATTCGGTCTAATTTGTGTTCCAAATTATTGAACGGTATTCAAGTATTGGTCTAACTAATGTAGCGAAAGGGCTTTAGTTAGAAAAGGGTCGCTAAATTCCTTTTACCATCGCTTAACAAACGCTAAAACACCTCTTGCTTTATTGACTGTTGCGTTAATATGAAGGTTGAAACTAAGTTTGCAGTCCATAGTTAGGGTCTACCACGTTATCCCCAAAATCAAAATCCCCAAAACAAAATCCGCCACGGTGATGTCCTTCTGCGTAGTACACGCTTCTGTTAGCTTGTTGAATTAGAGCCACTAGCAGTCCTATATATGGATAAGTAAACATATGTATTGCCAAAACGTGAATATATAATTATACATACATAAATATGAATGAAAGAGGAAAGAGATATTGCTATTTTTTGCACGGTCATCATAGCACTGGGAATATGTGTTTGGGGATTTTGATTTTGGGGATTACTTATTTGTGAATTTTTTTCCTTGGGGATTTTGTGTTTGGGGATTTTTTTCGGGGATTTTGTGGCACTCCCCAACAAAATCAATCACTTGTTCAAGACAGTTTTTATTAATTGTGTAGAAAGCCGGAAGGAATGATGTACTTATAAAAATAATAAACTTACATTTTTTAAAATTTGCTAGGCATATAGTTTGTATCACACCAATTAGCCAGTGTATCTAAGTCAGATTGTAGTAGGGACCTATTGTCGATCAAGTCGATCGATTTGTAAGAAATAAAAAATTTTTACTTCATCAGCATATATCAAAATTTTTAAAATCTTTATCGAAGTAGCGATATCGGGTATGAATAGCAAAATCAGAATCGACCGAGATGGCTGCCTTGAGAAACTACCCGAAGAGACCTCAATGATGTGTTCCACTACAGCGTTTTCTACAATACCAATACAAAAAAATTAAAATTAGTGTATTAGTGGTTAAGGAAATAATGACAAAAAGACGGTAAGAATTCTCGTACGGGTAGAAATTGGACTTTACGACTGTAGGAATAGGAAGAGGACCTGTCGAACAGAACCCGTAGGGAATAAAAGAGAGGAGCAATATGATAGTACCCGTAGTGGTATAAACAGTTACAATTGGTCTCTCCACAGGACATGCTCACACAAAAGGGATCACTCCAAACTCATATAACTCATATGTGCAGGGAAGTTAACAAACTAGTGAACGATACAAAAATATATGACAAATATAATTTGAACGATCTTCGAGTGGGTATCGAGCTACTTTAACCGCTCGATAACCGAGTATCTTTAAAAAGCTCAGTTACCACTTATGGAAATTATTTTATAACTTACATAGTATAAAATTTTTGGATTATGGTGAAAGTATTCAAAAAAATTTTCGTAAAGTAGGTATATGAAAAATTGATGTGAAAAAACTGTTTCCGCCAATTTATTTAATCAATTTACGTTACCGAAGGAACCCAAAACCTGCACAAGTACCTTAGATTTCATACTTTTATTCAAAACTTTATGCGAGTCTAGGCAAATTTACGGAGAACATGTGTTTTTGTATGGCGGCGTAATTTATTAAAATTAGCTTCAAGATTTGCAACAACTTTTTTGTGCAAATTTATGAGTGCCATGTTCTCGAAATCGATCCTTTTTCAGACGGGTACTCGAAACGATCTTTTTCAGACGGGTACTCAAAGCTGTCAAATGTTGCAAATCTTAAAATGAAATGTTTCGGGAATTGTCAGAGCAAAAGTTACAAAAATACAGTAAGCGATACTTGACATGAGTAATCGATTCCTCCACAATTTTCTCATGTGCTCGATGCCTAACTAAGTACTTGTACGATGTAATCGACCGCGAAAAATTCTGGGTAGTTGAATAAGTTACTCGAGTATGTACTCGTAGTTATTCATATTGACACCACACTACTGGTCGGGCCGTATGCCCACTACGAACAACATCTTCGGGACAGACTAGTTTTTGGTGAGAAGCTTTTTCATCGCAGAAATATACTTGGCGGTCACAAGAGGTTATAATAAAACTGCAACTACAAATAGGTAGGTAGAAAAACTAATGACCGCATCAGAATGAACTTTTGCATATAAATGCGTGCAACGTAATCTTATGCATGACAGTAATATCGCCACAATCACGCAAGATGTTGCGTTTGTAAATGTAAACCACACTTCAGTTTTATCAGATGAATCTTATTTCGACTTTTCCATTCATATACAAAATTTCACTTTTATACAATCCTCGCTTTAGAAGAAAAATGCTTGCTAACATATTATAGCGAAATCTGGGAATTTCTGACAATTATGAACCTTCTGCTAACGTTCGTATGGCTAAACTGTCGAACAAATAACTACAATATTCAGTATTGCAAACTGGCCTTTCCATCACAATCATACTTCACTTCACAACTAACAGCGTGTTTAAATTAAACTGATTAGTCATTCCTCAGCTTGCGCTGCTTTTATACTCTCTGTTACCTCGTCCGCATATTTCCACTAAGGTCACCTTCTAGAACAGTTGTATATCCTGCTTGGTAATTAAGCTATATGCGTGCGTATGTGTGAGTAACATCACCGGCTGATGACTAAATGTATGTGTGTGGGATATCTCTTCACTTCGAGCTGCTAGTTATGTGTGTGCATGTACAAAAGTTTGGCTGCTTACTGTATTTGCTGTTGTGATTATTTACTAACAGCATGGTGATGCTAATATTCGTCACAATACTTTGTTTCATATTCTTTTGTTAAAATCAGTTTTTAATTTTGAAATACGTTGGAAAAGTACCAAAGAGCGGGAAAAATTATTTCACTTGCAAAGTGTGAAGACACTGATAGCCAAAGCGAATATCGAATGCTTTTTCTTATCCTTTACATGTTGCAAAAGTTGAGGTTTGCCAACTTTTGTATGTCAAATGACGCTAGTGTCGCTCGATATGCCATTCTCCATAAAATTACGTGAAATCTACTCATCATGCATAAGATTGCGCTGAACGCATTGTGTTTGTGATGCGGCCATAAGAAAAGAGATTGGCACTGCCACACGTCACATATTTCAGATGCTCTTTGTAATATTCTTGTTGTAGTTCTATAGTTCTATGATTACCGCTATTTCTATTTATTGAGAGTCGTGTAACAACGTCGACGCTTTACGACGGTGCAGTTGTCATTCTTTACCGACATTTTGTACAAATGTTATAACACAAAAGCTAGTAGCCAAGATAAGGCGTAAGGGAGGGCAAAGCGTAAACCGCAGCACCCAAAACATCAGTGGCTTAAGTCAACAGAGGCTGCTATGCTGTCTTTTTCAAGCAATGCTCGATGTCGCTTGACGTTTTGCCTTTTGCTATGTGCAGTTTTAGTTGCTCATGGCGCAAGTTGCCTTTGAAGGCGTTGTCATTTGCACAGACTTTTGCAAATACAATTGAAGTTGGGAAAATGAAGTAGAGTTCAGGTTTTGCTCTTTAGCTTCTCTATGTCTCAGTTTACTTTTCTCTTGCAGCATCATGCACTTCTACAGCTATTGCTCACGCCTCCCTGTGTACACTGGCGCTTGTCTACAACATAATGCGATGTTGCTAATGCTACTTCATTCGTCTTGTACCTACTCATACATTCACATAGGGGGTGTTTCTGCTGTGGGTTTATTGAAATGCCCACACCATTTTACGTGTAGAAAAATGCATTTCTATATTTGTAGGTACGAGTGTACGTGCAGAACAGTAATATGGTGCTATTTTTCAACTTCATAAACTATTATGGCACTCATAAACAGACGTATACATGCTCACGGCTGCCGCTGTGGTGTGGTGGCAGCGTGCTCCGCCTACCACACCGAAGGTTCTGGGTTCAAGTACCCGGGCAAAGCATTATCAAAAATTTGGAAAACAAATTTTTTCTAGGCGTGGTACACTACGAGTGTACTTCTTCAATGAAAAGCTTCTCAGTGAAAATTCATCTGATCTGCATTCCTCAGAACATTTTTCTAAACCGCCTCCTTGTTTAGTTGAAGTTATACCCTCTTCCGTAGGTCGAGATATGCGAAGTGCCTCCTAATCCTGTTTGGGTATATGCTGATTCTGACGTTGCTGCAGTAGCAGGGCGCCCTGTCAATTCAGCACACGTGTGATTTGTATCATGGCTTTTGATTTGGTGAGAATCAAACGACCCGCTTTAGAGTTTTGAACCTACAACCTTTTAGCCTTTCCGAAGTCATGTTATTGTTGAATCTCAGCAACTAAGCCTCATTTTATTGAATGAAGAATAGTGACGGTATTTTCTGTTCGTCCCGAGAAATCTTGAGCATGACACTACGAAGCTTCTTTTGCCTTTCGTTTTATATTTAACTGCCTGTCGATGCGACTAGAATACATACCGAATTTGGTACGTGGGGATTTTCAACTTTTAAAATCGGGCTGTTGTTGTTGTTATTGTAGCGATAAGCACACTCTCCAAAGGCCTTGAGGAGTGTTATTAATGTTGATGGTCCTTTGCCGATGCAGATCCGGTACGTTCTGGTAACAAGAACCATAAAGGTACTAGCCCGACCATCTCGGGAACGATTTGGTATAACCACATGAAACCTTCTAGGCCATAGCACCCTCCCACCTCCTAGATCCGTCAGGAGTTCGGGGTCGCCAGAGCCTGGGCTGTTAATGAAATAAGATTCGACACGGTTAGTTGAGGGTGAAAATTGGGTTGCAGAAGCTATATATTGCGCTGGCAACCCTTTGAAAGGGTTGCGCTACACAACCCCTTGAATCAATTTACTATTTTAGTGCCTCTTACGACAGGCGTACCTACCGCGGATATATTCTAAGCCCCTTAAACGGTTGGGGGATTAAGAGTGGCCCCGCCGCCTCCAATCGATCATTGCCGGTTATTCTATACGAGGCACATTTATGCTAAAAGTAATTTCAATATCAGTGGCTACTGGTTGCAAAGTTCTTGTCAGCGAAATATTTTCGTCTAGCTGCTACTGTCTAGTGGCCCCCGGGCAAATGCCGAGTATCTACTCGTCTGGTTATTTTGTTCGAAAACGGTTCTAAGCTATAGACAATTTTTAATGCTGCTCGGGACTATGAGATTGCTATAGTACTTTCTTAGCTTCGTATCATTAGCCACTCTTCTTCTTTCCGCTGCTACCCTCAGCTTCAGCTGCAAATCGACCGCGTAACGTTAGGTCATTCTATCAGTGGCATTGTTGTTCTTTTCATTCTCTGAAGATTTTCGAGAGTGTTATCAATGTTGATAAACCTTTACACGATATGAGTTTTGGTACACTCCGCAACTAAAACTTTAAAGATAGTAATCCATAAGCGTATTTTCCGACACTGGGGTATGCGATACTTTCAGCTATATATAATATATATAATTCAAATAGCTGACAAAAGAGGGGCTGCTCTACAATTTCTGTAACGTACGTGAGGCTATGTACATATATAGTTATGTCATACATAAGTCAGTAGTCCGACTATCTCGTGATGGTATTGCCTGTATGCGCAGTGTAATAGCTAACTTCCCTTTCCCTACACAATTTTCCTGACCATTTAAGTACGTCATAAAATCGCTCTCATATCATTTACAACAATTTTTCAAATAGATGACTATTTAATCACCATAAAATCTCATTCTCCATATAAAATTAAATTTTATCAAGCCTTATCTAATTAGTCGTGACACAAAAGTTCAAATAAACCAGCAAACAATTAAAATAAACATGACAACATACTGATATTCATAACTACTAACGCTGTAGCTGCCAATCAAACAAATATGTAGACACCAAATATTTAGGCAGACAGCGTAAGACGGCGCGTGGCACGCCCCTGAGTAAAATGTTGGCCGGTAAAGCAAACAAGCAACAACATAAATTAAGATACAAATTTGTATGGCTAAACAAACATTCAGCAGGCAGCAACGGTGCAACACAGACAATGGGCATAGATAAATGATTGGGAATAGATGGACAGCTTAACAAATGGGCGTATAGTTACTCATACATGCATATTAAAATATATTCTTAGATACAGTCAAAAGTGATGAAGAACAAGTGAATACTGATTCTTGAAAGAGAAAGAAGGCCCATATTAATAACTGAACCCTGGGCATTAGACTGCGTAGAAAAGAAATTATACAAAATTAAGAGTTAATCTTGTTTTTAACGCCTACAGTGAAATGAATTTTCGAATAAATAAACACAATATTATAATTTTTTTTATTGGTTGTGTTTAAATGAGCCACAAAATTATCGTTAAAAGCATTAGCGGCGTCAGCGCTTAACTAGAAATCGTGGTTTTATTATATTCTTATTTCGTTTAATTAAAGACTCATTAAATAATTATTGGCTTGAAATCGAAATTAAGCTCACAGATGAATTATAATGCACTGCTTGATCTTTTTGGTTTTTTATTTTCATGTATATAATGCATGGATATAATCGTATATCATATACGTTATATGCATATGTACACTGAAAAAAAAGTTTATAAAGTCATACTGTTTTCATACAGAAACTTAATGATCTCATTTCACCTGCTAATGAAATCGTAAATTTTTTGCTTTCACACAGAATTAACTGCTCGATTAGTATGAAGGATGAGACAGACAATCATGGCGGAACGAAACAAGGTGGGAGCATGGTGACATACCTACAAACAAAAAAAATGCCATGTACTTGTAAATTCGATGGACAAATGTCAAAATCGTACTGCGCCGGTAGTTGATGTATCAAATCAAATAAAAAAGGTTATAATCAGCTGTTCGATGCGGCCACCTTGTATCGTTCCGCCATGCAGACAATGACATTTGCTTTGACAAATGACATTTTTAAGCACTGAACACACCAAAAACTAAGAAGCGGAAACGGAAGCGGAAGCTGCCAACAGAGTTGCATTGTGCTTTTGACTTCATTAGGCATTCGATTAGCTACTAATGAAATAATAATAGATTCGAATTTTGTAGGGAAGATTGAGCTCAATAAGCGTCTTAATGTAGAAAATTGCCTTTATTATTCACTAAGCCGTCTGTGTGAAAATAGTATCACCCTAATTACGGATCAACTCAAACGAAATTTCTGTCAATTCGCATTCATAGAAAATAGCTATTGAGTCAACTTCGCACAATTGTGGATTCCGAATGCACAATTTCGATTAACATCACAATTATTACTGTGACCCTAAGGCCCGGTTTTTCAGTACAAGTTCAACCCACTTTGTCAATTAAACTACGCTTAAACTTATCTGCAGTTTTTCAGAATTTTATAAAGCAAAAAATGCTATTACTAAGTTGAAAAAATTTAATTATCAACTTGTGGTTCTCTAACTGGACTCAAATGTGAGATTCTATAATACAATATTTTCACGAAAATAAAATGAAATATATACATATGTATAATTTAAAAAATAAATAAATGTCACCGCTAACCTCCGAAGAAAATTTAGGCCAATTTGCGTCGTGCTCCTTTTAAGGATCTTCGGTGTGGTAGACGGAGCACGCTACCATCACACCACGGCGGCTGCCTATATAATTCATTTTTGATAACTTTCGCTTCATTACCTTAAAACCTGGTTGGTTTATTTCTCACAATAAACAGCTGTTGGTTTTGTGGTACCACCTGAGATTCTTGCAACTCCACCTCTACACGATATGCAATGTAGGATATAACTGGAGAAGTTGTCGACATTCATTTGAGAACGTACATTTCTCAAGATCTCTAGAAGTTAAGATATTAATTCGAAAATATTAATAACGTTGGAGATCAAATCGAAAACTTTTAATTTACAAAATTCCCAAAGGTTGTATAGTGATGAGAATGATGTTGGATATTAACTCTAGAACTAAATGGTTAAAATTAATTATACTATATACTATGTATATAATTTCGCTGGAGAACTTTTTCCATGTTTGTTGGGTAAACAAAACCCAGCATACCCCAAAGGCGGCCTTAAACTGTGACTGAAAAACTGCTCAGTAGTTTAACTGGAGTTTAAATTTGACTAGACTTTAAGCAAACTTAGTTTAAGCTGAGCTTAATCAACTATGAAAAAGCGGGCCTAAGAACACCAATGTTATATTAACATATTTCCGTCAACATAAGAATAACAGTGAAGACAGTTGATATGACAAACATTTCATTGGCATAATGTTCCTAAGAACAAATTGGTGAGCGCGTATAGCTCAATATTTGTTGTAGTATTTTTTAATAATGACAGTTGCTTATCGTTGAAATTATCAGTTCTCCCCAACCGAAGACGATGCATAGCTTTTTTAAAACATACGAGCGGCCGTAGAAGGCCCATTTTTAAACGGTTTATTTAGGTTGACTTGACAGGCTGGCTGGTTGGATGGCTTGCACAAATTTTGTAATTGAAATTTAAATAACTTTCCAATAAGCTACAAGCTTGAAACTTGGAAAATCGCCTCTAGCTGGCGCAAGGATCGAGATATTCACAAAAATCGTATTTGTGGTCCGATTTGGCTCATATTTGGAACAAATATTACATACAGTCCGGTAGAAATGAAATCAAAATATCTTGGAGTTGGAGGAGGGACAAGCATACGTGGCGCAGAGTCGAGTAAAGGTTTTTGGAAGGATTATGTATTGAGGAATTAGATTGTAACAAATTGTCCGGAAAGTCCTTGCAGTAATGAGTCACTAAATGAACTAAATAGAATGAGAAATAATAGGCAATGAAATAAAGACTAAAAACTTGAAAATAAAATAATTTAAAAATTTTTTTAGTTAAAAGGTTTTATTGAAAACAATACTTACATGAAGTAATAATAATACTAAAAGCTAGAAAATAATTAGGTAGGTCTAGGTACTAGTCATCACACTCCTCATCAATCAAGGGCGTTGATCAGACAATTAAATAAAAGCGTTGGACGCGTAAATTTCTATTGAGACCAACTGAACCCTAAGACCAACTGAATCCTAATCATATTTTTAGAAATTTCACGCGTCCAACGCTTTTATTTAATTGTCTGATCAACGCCCTTGATTGATGAGGAGTGTGATGACTAGTACCTAGGTCCTGCCTAATTATTTTCTAGCTTTAAGTATTATTATTACTTCATGAAATTATTGTTTTCAATAAAACCGTTTAACTTAAAATTTTTTTTTAATTATTTTATTTTTAATATTTAAATAAGAATTTTAAGTCATCCTTTATCATAGGTTTCCAGCTTTATAACTGCCCGCGTAATAAAACTTACGTGGGCTGCCCGAAGACTACATTTGTAGCAAGCAGGCAACTGCTTGTAAAGCGAAGATGATGTTTAAGAAAAAATTTGTGTATGTTAATTGTTTTACTTGTATACTACTAAAGTTTTTATTTAAAAATTGATTTTAATTTTAATAACAGTGTTTACAGTGCGAGTTTCAACTAAAGGTAAAAGTGGGGCAATCTAATCTTGTCACTTTGACTATTTGGCTTTAATTTTACTTCTCATCTTCATAAAAGCACCCAAAAACCGGGAAAACCTCGAGTTATCTCAAACAGTTCACAATGTGAACAACGTTGTTTTTCGTTGGAAGCATTAGAATATGTAGAAAAGGATGGTTTTAGTGCCGTTTCGATAGTTAAACGTGCTTGTTTTATTCTGCCGTGTGAAGCTTTTTCCTCCTCATACTGTTTGCTATGTCGAAGGTTTCTCGCGGCAAAACCCTTGAAATGCGTTCGGCCTACTTTTACCGCTTAACGGGCCCATGCCAAGCACTCACTCTCCAGGTTTGTTTCATCGACCAGTGCTCTTAAGCGCTCGACAATTTTCAATTCTGCACGGTCCTGTGGAATGGTTTTCTTAGCTCCTCTGATCCGTGCATTTTTCTTCTCTTCTTCTCTGATAGGATTCGCCTGCCGTTCTCTAATGGACCTCATGATTTTCTGCTAATTTTACTCACAGAGTTCGACCCATCGCTTGGGGCACTTTTGTTTGCTCTCGCTTATGACTGCTTCCTGCCTTCCCTCCTTACTCCTGGTTATTTAAAAATAATATTTGTATATAAAAAGTGGGAGTGACTGCATACCTTTTATCCCGAATTTTTTTGCATTTTTGTTAGATCTCAACTTGATTCTTCAATCAACCTTATTCTCAAATAATCAACGTTCCATAATTGCATTTCAAATTGGTGGTCATACTAAAATATACATTTTCAATATGGGATTGAGAAATATCATTTTTCCAACCATACTAAAACATGACCGGAACGAAATGGAATGAAGAAAACGAGGGCCGAATATGAGTATGCATTTGCTCCTTCCACTTTTCTTATTTTCAGTTCAAAGGCAAATCATTTTCGACCAATGACCGAAATGCCTGTCTCAAAATGTTTCTCAAATACTTGCGCATCATTATTTTTTTTTGTATTTTTTTGTCACAAGGCTTTTAATTCATGCTTTTCATTAAGGATGCCCATGAGTCGCATTTGACAATACTCGCCCTCATAATTGTAAGTGTTGCTTCTTGACTTAGTTGCAGCAATAATATTGTCTGTATCATAAAAAAATACTACATTAATTCTTTCTGAAATATGAAGTAACGTACAGGAAAACAACATCTGCTGTCTGTATTTCCTTTTGTGGGAGGGTTTATTTTCTATTTCTGGGTGGAAATGGAAAAGTTTTAGTCAACGTAACTGAATAGCTGGATCTCCAGAGTATCCAATTGTCCACAACTAAGGAATATGGAACAGAAATATCTGGCCCATCCAAACTTTATTTTAAGCAGCTAAAACGTTAAATAAGTATTAAATAGCGGTATAATCAAACCCGACAGACATGGTTCCGACTTTCTCTATCTATCCCCCTGCCTTTCCTCTGGCTAACCCTTTTCATCCGTTTTTATTTCTTTCCGTTCTGCATTTTGTAGTTTACCTTCACAGGCCCATTAACTCCTTATCCTTCATTTTTCCGTAAATCTTTCCTTTTTCCCTCTTACTCTTCTTGCTCCTGCTTTATCCAAGTCTAACCATCACTATTACTCTTAATCTTATCACTCTATTATTCTTACGGTTCCTGTAAACCACTTCTTACTAATTTCTCTCAAACCATTACCCTTATTTTTACTTTTACACTTCCTCTTCCTCTTGGTTGCTTTACTTTTCCTACTTTCCTCCAACTTCCTCTACTTTTTCTTCCTACTGTCTCTGTTTTCTCATTACTTTTCTATCATGTTCCCTTTTCCAATGTGTGAGATATGTATATCGAGTTTGACTCTTTTCCGCAAATTACATTGCAAAAGTACTAAAAAAGTGGCAAAAAAGTACCAAATATTTTCGCTTCCTGTTACTTTAAAATTCATGATCAGATTATGAGGGCCGTCATTTGTTGTTGTACTACTGAGATCACCTGCCTGGTTTTATTTCGTCACGGGAAGCCTATGAAAGTCATTTGTACTATTATTGCTATATTTATATATATATATATATATATATATTATATATATATATATATAATATTATATTATTATATAGATATATTAAAATATAATGTTTCTGGCAGAGTAAACCAGTTTATATGAAAAGAACATTCAAAGATTTTCTAAGCGGAGGGTAAAATGCCTTGAAAAGAATGCGAAACACGAAGGATTCGTCAATCACGCTTGCGTCAGAATTTCAAATGAACATGCTGTAACAATGGTCTTTTCGCGTGAGTGGGGTGCGGTGTCCTCCTCGACTCAACGGCAATTTTTTCGGGCTTCTTTTTTGCGTTGAGTGGAAAATTAAAATAGGCCATAACGTAAGCTTCTGCGCATCCTTGTTTTTGCTATAGTAATAACAGTGCTTCACCCCATTCAAGGGCACGACCACTCACAAAATGTCATCAAAATCCTCTCCAAGGAAACTGGCTGCTGCTGTTTCAACAGGGGCGGACCATATGGAGATGGGTGTTAAAGGTGTAGGTTCCACATTACAATTAAAAAGATGGTTGGTGTCATTTGGGAACACATCACATGCCGGACATACATTACGTATGTCGGGGTTGATTCTGAACAAGTAAGAGTTTAACCTGTTACAGTATCCAGAACAAAGTTGGGCCAGGGTGACTCGTGTTTCCCTTGGGAGTGTGCTTGCTTCTTCTGCAAGGATGGGATATTGCATATTAATGACCGGTCGTGTCCTGACAAAGGCGTTTACCGGTTCTGTGTTGATTTGGCTAAGGGCCTGCTTATGCTTGCCTGGATCAAACGGCAGTGTTGGCAGGTGCGGGATCTCGTAATAGTGCTTTAGGAGATGTTCCTTAATCCCCGTGGAGGCGGTGCTAATCAAGCAGTTGTTTGCTATGATGTCTTGGTTGTGACAGTGAAGCAAGAGCTGTTTGTTCAGCATTTCATTGTGCTCTTTAATATTGATCTCTTTGGCCTCACTATGAAGATGGTGTTCGGGAGTCATAAGGAGACATCCGTGGCAGTTCTGATTGCAGCAATTTCGCAGTCCTGTAGCCATGTATTTTTAAGACCAGGCGACCAGACTGGTGACGCGTAGCTCATGAGCGGCCGGCAAGTGCTTTCTACGTGGTTAGCAACGTTTCTTTCTCTTTCCCCATATGCTGCCGGCAAGCGACTTGAGGATTTTGTTGTGACTTTGTACTTTAGAAACATCTCGGTGGCATGAGCCTTGAAGGTTAGAGTATTATCGAACGTTACCCTAAGATCTTTGGGTGACTGACAGTCGGTACTGTGACACCATCGACGCGTACGTGCAATATTGCGACATCTGTTCTTTCACGTCGTAAACAGGGTAGCCGTGGATTTTGTCGGTAATAATGCAAAGTTGCGCAAGGTGAAGAAACCGGAAAGATCGTGGAGATAGCTGTTTATTTTAGAAACTAATTTATCAACCAAAGGGCCAGGTCCTGTTTACGGAAGCCATGTTGTTGCGTGGCTAGGCGAAGATGCCTTCGTTTGGCAGGTTTGCCAGGCTTTAGTAGCGGTATAATCCTTGCCATTTTCCATTTTTCGGGAATGCCGAAGGATTCCCAGTGACAGGTTTAAAACATGTGTTAGATATTTTATTCCCTCATCGCCAAGGTGTTTTAACATTGGCATGGCTATTCCGTTGGGGCCTATTGACTTGGAAGGCTGGCCTTACGGATGGCTGCTTCAACCTCTGTGGGGGTGATGGTAATAAAAAACTTACCAATTCTGTGACTGGCGAGGTGCCATATGGAAAATATCAACAAATTTAATAAAAGAAATACGAAAGAAATTTTGTAATCAAACACTCTGATATACACACAACACCAAATATGACAAAAATTTCTAACAAAAATCAAACAACCAAAAATTTAACATATTGTGACCTTGAAGATTGGGAAATATGTATATCAACAAATTTAATAAATGAATTAATACTTAACTAATTTCAATGAAATAAACTTGCAAATAGATATTAACAATCTCTGCCACATCCTGAAGATTGGACAAAACACCAACAAACTTAATAAAAAATAAATAACTCAACTAAAGTCAATTTGGAAATAACCTGGCGTGGTGCCATTTAAAAACATATTTTAATTGAAAAATACGGAACACTTGCAAATAATTAATACCAAATCGCAAGCCGCTACACATGTTTCTGGCCTCTATGATATTACCATTGTGTACTGGTGCTGCCAAATAATATATACATTTGGAAAGTTAATCCAGGAATTAATCATTTTATGCATTGGACAATAACCTGGAACTGGGACTTTCAAAGATAAGAAGGTCTTCCTCCACGCAATCAATCTCGAAAGCAAAGAAAAAAAAATTCCGGGGGATAGGAGTTATGACATGGAACTCACCGCTTCTCAGCTGGATCTGCCTAAGCTCTCGCATTCACATGCCATCATGTAGTGTCTCGCAAATATAAAAAACATCGAAAATCAAATTGGCAAATAACATTTTTTTCCAATTTTTGAGATTTCTTTCAAATGTTTATGAGAAGATTTTAATGGGTTTCAGAATACTACATATTAAGCGTATCAGCAAAAATATGGACAGAGTTTATATTGTGACATTCCCCCTGGTCAGACCGTCGTGGGAACGAGACGCCACTTAATGATGAAAATTATTTATTGTGAGGTTTGTGTTCAAAACTCTTTTCTTACTAAAAAAATAGGTTTTGTGTTATTTCTTTTTATCTCGCACTACATTAATATGTAGTGTTATTTATATGCCCTCAAAATCAACAACACTAAAAAAGGTAAGCCTTTGCCAAATTAATCAGTTCATTCATCCATGCGTATGTATGTCTGTATGTAGAAATTTCTTATAAAAACTGAAACTCGTCAGACGTCAACACAAAATTAACTCGTCAAAAGCAGCCACATCAAGAAAATTACTAACATCAATAATTATTATCAATAAATATCCTACAGCAGATAAGTTGGCTATAACAATGGTTTTTAAAAATTACTTTCGAACACAAAAGTGAACGGAAATTAGTGAAAAATTACGAGTACTTAATCACAAATAAAGTGATGGCAAATTGCGCCCAAAGTAGTAATAAGATGGGAAGACACTAAAGAGTATGCGCCTAAAATACAAAAAAATGCCCTGCAAAAAATCGTGCGATTAATCCCTAAGGAGAGCGTCTGCAATTAATATCTTTTGTCCACATGGGATATATAGATCCTCTCTAGTCCCTTTTGGGTATATTGACATCAATGAGTTTGAAATTTATGTAGCCAATGACAATAAAAAACAAACAGCAACGAAATGAATAAAATAACAAGTAAGGAAGGCTAGTTCGGGTGTAACCGAACATTACATACTCAGTTGAGAGCTATGGAGACAAATAAGGAAAATCACCATGTAGGAAAATGAACCTAGGGTAACCCTGGAATATGGTTGTATGACATGTGTATCAAATGGAAGGTATTAAAGAGTATTTTAAGAGAGAGTAGGCCATAGTTCTATGATGGACGCCATTTAGGGATATCGCCATAAAGGTGGACCAGGGCTGACTCTAGAATGTGTTTGTACGATATGGGTATCAAATGAAAGCTGTTAATGAGTATTTTAAGAGGGAGTAATCCTTAGTTCTTAGTTTCGAGATATCGCCATAAAGGTGGACCAAGGGTGACTCAGAATGTTTGTACGATATGGGTATCAATGAAAGGTGTTTACTGAGCATTTTAAAAGGGAGTAATCTTAGTTCTATAGGTGGACGCCTTTTCGAGATATCGCCATAAAGATGGACCAAGGTGACTCTAGAATGTTTGTACGATATGGGTATCAAACGAAAGGTGTTACTGAGCATTTTAAGAGGGAGTGGGCATTAGGTCCATAGGTGGACGGCCTGTTCGAGATATCGCCATTAGGGTGGGCCAGGGGTGACTCTGGAATGTGTTTGTACGATCTGAGTATCAAATGAAGGTGGTAATGAGTATTTTAAAAGGGGAGTAGCCTTAGTTCTATAGGTGGTCGCCTTTCGAGATATCGCCATAAAGGTGGACCAAGGTTGACTCTAGAATGTTTGTACGATATGGGTATCGAACGGAAGGTGTTACTGAGCATTTTAAAGGGAGTGGGCACTAAGTCTATAGGTGGACGCCTTTTCGAGATATCGCCATTAGGGTGGGCCAGGGGTGACTATAGAATGTTTGTACGATATGGGTATCAAACGAAAGGTGTTACTGAGCATTTAAGAGAAAGTGGGCATTAGGTCTATAGGTGGGCGCCTTTTCGAGATATCGCCATTAGTGTGGGTCAGGGGACTCTAGAATGTGTTTGTACGATATGGGTATCAAATGAAAGGTGTAATGAGTATTTTAAAAGGGAGTATCCTCAGTTCTATAGGTCGACGCCTTTTCGAGATATCGCCATAAAGGTGACCAGGTGACTCCAGAATGTTTGTACGATATGGGCATCAAACGAAAGGTGTACTGAGCATTTTAAGAGGGAGTGGGCATTAGTCTATAGGTGGACGCCTTTTCGAGATATCGCCATTAGGTGGGCCAGGGGTGACTCTAGAATGTTTGTACGATATGGGTATCAAAGGAAAGGTGTTACTGAGCATTTTAAGAGGGAGTGTACATTAGGTCTATAGGTGGACGCCTTTTCGAGATATCGCCATTAGGGTGGGCCAGGGGTGACTCTAGAATGTTTTTACGATATGGGTATCAACGAAAGGTGTTACTGAGTCATTTAAGAGGGAGTGGGCATTAGGTCTATAGGTGCACGCCTTTTCGAGATATCGCCATTAGGGTGGGCCAGGGTTGACTCTAGAATGTGTTTGTACGATATGGATATCAAATTAAAGGTATTAATGAGGGTTTTAAAGCGAGTGGGCCCTTAGATGTATATGTGAAGGCGTTCTCGAGATATCGACCAAATATGGATCAGGTGATCCAGAAAATCATCTGTCGGGTACTGCTAATTTATTTATATATCAATACCACTAACAGTATTCCTGCCAAGATTCCAAGGGCTGTTGATTTCGCCTTGTAGAACTTTTTCATTTTCTTCTATTTAATATGGTAGGTGTCACACCCATTTTACAAAGTTTTTTCCAAAGTTATATTTTGCGTCAATAAACCAATCCAGTTACCATGTTTCATCCCTTTTTTCGTATTTGGTATAGAATTATGGCATTTTTTAATTTTTCGTAATTTTCGATATCGATAAGTGGGCGTGGTTATGGTCGGATTTCGGCCATTTTTTATACCAGATAAAGTGAGTTCAGATAAGTAGTGCGTCTAAGTTAGTAAAGATATATCGGTTTTTGCTCAAGTTATTGTGTTAACGGCCGAGCGGAAGGACAGACGGTGGACTGTGTATAAAAACTGGGCGTGGCTTCCACCGATTTCACCCATTTTCACAGAGAACAGTTAACGTCATAGAATCTATGCTCCTACCAAATTTCAAAAGGATTGGTAAATTTTTGTTCGACTTATGGCTTTAAAAGTATCTAGACACACTAAATGAAATGGGCGGAGCCACGCCCATTTTGAATTTTCTTTTATTTTTGTATTTTGTTGCATCATATCATTACTGGAGTTGAATTTTGACTTAATTTACTATATACAGTAAAGATATTAAATTTTTTGTTAAAATTTGAATTTAAAAAAAATTTTTTAAAAAGTGGGCGTGTTCTTCATCCCAATTTTGCTAATTTTTATTTAGCACATATATAGTAATAATAGTAACGTTCCTGCCAAATTCATCATGATATCTTCAACGACTGCCAAATTACAGCTTGCAAAACTTTTAAATTACCTTCTTGTAAAAGTGGGCGGTGCACGCCCATTGTCCAAAATCTTACTAATTTCTATTCTGCGTCATAACGCAACCATCTAGCAAGTTTCATCCCTTAACCGCCTTTGGCAATGAATTATCGCATTTTTTCGGTTTTTCGAAATTTTTCGATATCGAAAAAGTGGGCGTGGTTATAGTCCGATATCGTTCATTTTAAATAGCGATCTGAGATGAGTGCTCAGGAACCTACATACCAAATTTCATCAGATACCTCAAAATTTACTCAAGTTATCGTGTTAACGGACGGACGGACGGACGACGGACGGGCGGACGACGGACGGACAGCTCAATCAAATTTTTTTGGATCCTGATTATTTGATATATGAGTTCGTATCTATATATCTCGATAGTCCTTTATATATGTACAACAACCGTAAATCAAACGTATATACTCCTGTGTCTCTGCTCACTGAGTATAAAAAGATATTAAATGTAATTGAACAGTAATTGTTTAGAGAAAATGCGGAGCTATTTACCGAACATAAAATACTAGGAACAAACAGGAAGTATCGAACAGTACAAAAAGGATCTGTCCGACAGCACCCGTAGGGGTATAAAGAGGTTCAGAACTGGCTATAGTCGCATATTCCTTTACGACTCATTCCCGTATTCATCCTAGACTAATCGCATTTTTGCAGGGTGCTTACTCATTAATAAGAGCGTATATATGTATGTATATACGTTTATGCACACATACATACACAAATTTTGTACAGGAAGAATTGAAAAAGGATAACCCTGCAAAAAATGCGATTAGTCTAGGATGAATCCGGGATGAGTCGCAAAGGAGTATGCGACCAATTCCAGTTTTGATCTCTTTGTAAGAGTTAACTGTTCCCTTTTTTGAGCATGTCCTATGAAGAAACTAATCGTAACCATTTATACCCGAAAGGGATCGATAGGACCAATCCCCTTTGTACCCATATGGGAACATAAGAAGACTAGTCCCCTTTTCGGTTTTATAAGGACTCAAATAGGCCCAGACGCATTTTTCATGACAGAAAACAATCGAAGGATTTGCCAAGCCACAAAATCTATTTGAGCGGGCGGAACAGCTTTCTAAATGGAATAAGAAAAGTATTCTTCGAAATGTTAACCCTAACTCCGGCGTACTTGTTAAGTCCTAGTAATTTAGGTTCGGTATAGGGCTTTCTTAAATAATTGATTCAATCACCTGTAATCTTTTTTATTTTACTTCGTTGCTGTTTTTTTGTTTCTAATATTTCTACATAGATATCAAACTGACTAATCCCAAATGTACCCGAAAGGGACTATAGGGGATCACTTATGCCCAAAATGTAGACAAAAGAGATCAATCGGAGACGAATCTCTTTAGGGATTAATCGCACGATTTTTTGCAGGGAATAGAGAAGTATTTATGTATATATTCATGCGAACATGCGAAACATCCCAGGAATTGCATAAATGCTGTGTAATTCGTCTGAAAATATGAAAAAAATGCCAATTTTTGATGGCAACATCAACTTAAAAAGGCAATAATAAATGCAATAAAAACAACAATAAAAAGAAAAATTTTGTGTTTTATAACAACCTTAACAACACCAAGACAGATGCTGCAATTAGATAACCCCGACATTAGCAGGCAATTTATATGCAAATATAAAGCGGTAAATACAACAAATAGGTATACAAAGCGGGAATTTAGAAGAAGGGGGCCAAGCAGCAGGAGGAGAAGGCTCCTTTGTGCAGACGACTGATGATGGCATCATTTGATAAAGTGGAAGCGCGTCACATGCGACGATACCATTCGATATGTAAGTTTCTGTGTACTTACCCAACAAAAATTTGAACTTTATATAAGGCTTATTTTAGGCGATCAAAAACTTAAGTATAACCATGATTCAATTACACGAGGTTTTGCATAGCTTTTTTAAAATGTGACACTCCGCACTCATGGTTGTTTTTAGGATGAAGTGGAGAAGGGGGAAAAAATGACATCCCGCTTTGTTAAAGAATGTGGCCGTAATAAACAACTCCTTAGTCACATTGACACTGAGGGAAAGTGATGGTGTGCATAACGCGTCATAGATAAATCCTAAGATGGACATATGGACTGAGGTTAGGAGCTGAAAGCTTCTCAGCAATTTTAGCTATCGCTGTCAGTCCGTCTTTCAAACGCGGCTAGTATCTTCCAAGCAGAAGCCCTGGGTTTTATCCTGTACTATACATAATTCAATTACTAGAGGTTTGTTCTCCAGTGATGACAGATCTGTGACACTCCCAATTGAAAAATCTGGACGGGTGCTTTACGAAGTAAGGAAAACGGGGAATAATTCAATCCCCTTCAGTGAAAATTGTAGTAGAAAAGTATCTTTGGTAGTATATTAGTAGGATAATAAATTTGTAAATGCCAAAGGTTTTTGGGGAAATAATTCATTTCTACTAAATATTTCGTGAATGATAAGGAGTTATGTAGTCATTCTTTCAGAATTGTTTGAAGAATGCCGTACGTTAGAATTTTGTTCAAAAATGCACATCTCGAAATTTGTTTCAAAAACTCCCTATATGAGCGTAAGTTCAATGCTGAGAGTGAAGCAAGCTTCTTCAATCTAACACTTATATAGGCGGTTTTGTGACAAATCCTGAATTGGGAAATTTTGAAAAAATATTTTGAGATAGCACGATTTTAACAGGCAGCCGACATGGGGTGATATACTACTCAGCAGCCGTAATGAACTGACAAAAACAGAATCAAAGAAAATGTATTGTCTTAAACTTTATATTCCTACATTGACTTGACAGAAGAGTCAAGCTTTTGTGCGGTCCTGCTGCACAGGGAGTATCACCTTTTTATTCTGAAATTTCAGAAAACTCTTTTCCGTTAGTATTCATGGAAGCGTCGGATAAACCGTTAATTTAGAATATTCGGAATACGTTCACTTGAATACTACCTCACGGATATCCGAATATATCAAATAAATAGTAAAGTATATACAAATATTTCAAATAAAACGATTCCCCAAATCTTAAATGGGACGAATGTTCCGAACATACGGAATTAATAGAACAGAAGGTCGACTTTAATAAATAAATAAATGTAAGGCGCGACGATAACCTCCGTGCTCCTTTTTAATTTTTCTACAAATTGGCGGGACAGAACCTACTTGTTTTGGTGCCGACTCGAACGGCATCTGCAAGGCATGAGTTTCACTGAGAGCTTTCCATGGCAGAATACACTCGGAGTGCTTGCCAAATACCCCCGAGGGGCGCCACCCGCGTAGAAAAATTTTCTTCTAATTGAAAAAACATTGTTTCTAAAATTTGACGTTGTTTGCACGCGGCGTGAACCCAGGATCTCGGTGCGGTAGCGGAGCACGCTACCATCACACCACGGTGGCCGCCAACGACTTTTAAATACGCACACCAAAAATATCGAGAGGAGTGTAAAGACGCGCATTGACTTCGATAACAATAATTCGAAGGCGGAAATAAAAAATTTTAGCTCGTTCAAAAGATGTTGAGAAAACCCGAAAAAAATGACTGGGCCGCCGGGTTTCGATTCGAGCGGCCTTCGCATAAATTTACCATCCGTAGCTTATACGAAAAAATTAGCACTGGCCGGTCCACAATGAGGTGGATCAAAATTAAATGCGTGCAGATCCCTTGTACAGAAATCTTTTCCAGTGCACATAAAACATTACAGACAATCCGCATGATGCCAGCTTCAACTAGCAAATATCTCTCCGACGGATACAATTTTTCTTTCCGTGCCTTCGTTTAATGTTTTCGGGTCACCTCCTCGATATTTTGTGACTGCGTATTAGCAGCAGACTCCTGTTCTGAGACTTTTACCTGAATAAGTTGACAAACAAGCAATGGCCAATGAGGTACAGTTTCGATTATGGCATCTCCATTTATTATTTACTAATGACATTTTTTACGGAATCATTTAATAGTCGAGGTTTGACGTTGAACAATGATTTTGAATTGGTTTAGGTTTCCTCGTATATTCATAGGTTTTATGAAAGTGCACGATTTCTTGGTGTCCTCACTTTTCAATAAAATTCCTATTGTAACAAATATTAGCAACACTAAGGGGTACTGTCATCTCTAAGCAATGCTAAGCAGTGACGTGTATGCACATCAATAATTCATCATCTCGTCTACACATATGTACGTACCGCAGCGAGAAGCACACGCGAACAAACACCTACGCGCACGAGAGTGAGAGAAGCTATAAAAATTCGTGCATTGAGGCTATAGCTGAGAAACTTATAGCAGATAACCAACTAGTAGAATCTAGAACAGAACCGCCTAGAAATGTCAACGAGAAACCAAACACTATAAAGAGGCAGCAACAGTAGAGGCGCGACAATCAGTTGGATTTAAGACGCTATCTAGCGAGCAATAGCAGTATTATTTGAAAATCAGTTTCATTTAAGCAAGCTATTGGTTGTGAAGTATCAGTGTATGTGGTACTTTAATAAAGGCCATTTTGCATATTAAAATTGGAGTTATTTATTCAACAGTTTAGCGATACGAACGGTAGTAGAAGCGTGCGAATAAGAGGATTTGAGATAAAAGCAGTAAATTCGTTACACTATTTCAATGTTCAGCCATACTATGGATCGAGCATAATTAAATAAAATCACATAATAAAATAAAAAAAATGATCTAAGAATTAAGCAGTTCAGTACTAATGCGGCTTTGTAACTGAAGCTTCCATTATCTACTACTAATATTTTTCGAAAATTCACAAAGAAACCACAGTTAACGATGTTAATTCGAATTGGGAGCAAAATGCCGCAATTTCAAAAAATTTGGTCTGTCGAGCAAACCTCTTGGATTGAATCGTAACATAATTCGAAGAAAATGCATTTCAAAAGCTTTTAAATAAAATTTTTTAATCCAAAAAAAAATTCTTCCGAATAGAGTACGAATAACACAACTGAGCACTTACTAACCAGCGCCATGGCGCTTACCTCCCCACACTCGCTAAGACGTCAACAGCTGCAAGAGGTCGCTTTAAGCTGGCCAGCTAAACTACCGCAACAGGCACCGATGGATCTCATAGGTGCTCCGAGAATGCATCTTTAAGAAAAAAATAATTGCGACATACCACAATCACTGGCCACTGGCCCACATGAATAAAGAACGGAGATCCCTTCTAACAGCATGGAATGAGCTGCGTCGAGGAGAGCTGCAAAGACACAGTCACGCACTGCCTTTAGCTAATGCCCAGCCTAGCACAACCCAGTTTTAAAACTATTGCAGATACACACAGCCGAACTTCCGGAAACTGCTTAGTACTCCGTAAACGAGATCTGGAATCTCAAACGGCAGAGCCAAATGTTTGAAAAAGAGCGCCTAGCATCCTTTTATCAGCAACAAGAAAGTGCATCAAAACAGCACCTCTTTCTTTATTGCGGTCTTAACATACTGGCAACACACACAAGGATTGAGCCATTTGTGCATCTGCAAAATAATTACAAAGCTTCAGCGTAGTCAACGTTGTCACAAAAATTGCGTTTTATTGTAATTTACCCAAAAATTACAGCAAAATTATTAAATTTTTCACGAATGTTATCAAAAGAAACTATCAAAACTAAAAAAGTGTACCCAATTCATTTTTTTCTGAAAAGTAAAACTTTCAGTACTGTTTTAAAGTTTTGTTCATTATTCAGAAAGGAGTTTGGCTTTTTAGGAGCGACTTGATATTTTTGTAATGTTAACGCACAGGGTGGTCTAAGGTAACATGTGTATCTTTAATACCTTAAACATGAGTAATAAAATTATACCTGAAATGTGCAAAAGTAAAGCTGTCATACGTAAGGCGTTAGCTGCGAATGTGTAGGTTATAGGTATACTGTAGCTAATTTCATGAGAAAATGAACTAAAATGGGCTCCATCTTAAACACCCTAGAAGACAGCCGTTGTTATTTCGTCTTTCTTACTGTATGGAGCCTTGGACTTATATAAATTATGACGCCGTAACCTAAGAAATTAGGCTTTTCCATTGGTAATCAAATTCTCTTAAAAGGCAGTAGGTATCTTTCCGTATTTTCTTTTTATCTGTCGCCTTAGACGTGGTAAAACCCTTTAACATTGCTTGCCTGGAAATAGAATATGGGGCAATATAAGATCCTAAATTATACAACAATTCTGATGTAAATTATGATGTATTAGGTAGCTAGATATAAATTGCCAGACCTATCAAAATAAATCACATAGCACTTGATTATCAACAAAAGATTGACATGAAGAAATACAGTTTTTGTCGCTTTTCAAAGAGTTTTCGAAGAGATAACAAATATAGCCACGAAACGGAAAGTTAAAAAAAAGAGAGGAAACCCCTAAGGAAGGAAAAAGAAAATTAAACGAAACTTAACGAGAGAAGAGGAAATAAAGAAAATAAAGGAAATGTAAGAACCGCTATCGACGCTTAACTGAATTTCTGTCGACGAATTATGGGGGTGTTAGTGTTTAGTTTGCATGAGTTATCCGGCTGTTGTCCATTTTTATCGTCATTTAAACAATATAGTGACTTTAATCGAAGACTTTAAATTTTTTATCAATATCAAATTATATGGATGACTTACGAAAAAATATCCATTTTATTATGGAACAATTTGATTTTTAATACAAAAAATACCGATTGGCTGTAAAAAAATGTGATTTGTTATCGATATAATATCGTTTTGTCATAGAAAAATATCTCGGTTTGCTTCATATAATAGTAATTTATTTCGAAAACCTATCTAATGCTTAAATAAAAAAAGCAATATCTGGATTTCCGTTAACATTGATTTCTAACGTTTAGCCACAACTCTGGCGATATTTGACAGTAAAAGTTCTTCCAAATTTTGAGCCTCCATTCGTTTAAAAAACAACAAAACCTTTCGCCTTGAAATTTAATTACCAATTTTTTGCTTTATTAAACTAGCATTTTCTGTATAAGGATGTATCTGAAGTGAGTAACCAGAACCGCATCGAAAATAATAACTTGAAAAGAGAAACCGATTAAATTAATGCAAATAAAATATAACTGCGATATATTTTACGCCTGTTTGTCAATTGGTGCTCTTCCATTTATGTTGCAAAATGTAGTGTAAAAACGAGAATAAAAACTATAAATCTTACTTACCTAAAAAAAATTGTACGCCGCGCAACGGTTGTAAATATTAAATTTTGTTCTGTTCTAAAAGCAGAAACACCTTACCGGGGTATTTAGTGCTTTGTGAAAATTGTTACTGCTCCGCAACGCAAAAGTGTTACACTTCTGCCGCTGCATAAAGTAGGCGGTTGTGTACAGTGCAAACACTGCTAAGAGACCAGCTGTTATCCGTGACAATTTATTTCGTAACTTCACAACTCTTTAGCGAAGGAAATGAAATGAAGGAATAATTGGTAATGAATTTTATATCATCGACAGCAGCGTTGTGGAAAAATCAGCTAATACACGGGAGCATGATGTTCTTTGCATGCACTAGAAATGTTGAAAATTTTCTGGGTAGGAGTAACTCGAGTAAGGCTGTTACCACTTACATAGGCAACAATTATTGCAGCACAAGTAAAACGCAATAACTAATAACACTTGTTATAGTCCTATTGTGCCCAACCAGAACATTGCATGGTTTGGAAACACAAAATGCCAATACAAGCTACGAGGCGTAGATTAGATTTGATCTTCATTCTTCCTGTCCTTTTAGCGTCTTTGTTCAAAGATTTCATTCGAGGGAGCAGACCTCACGTCAAATTCTGAATCGACGGCCTAAGTAGACCGTCATAATTACGTTATTTCTAATACTTTTCAAAAAAAGCAGCCCAAAAGACTCAACATGAGAGAGCTAACGGCGTTTAGTAAAAATATTGCTCATGAAATTAAGATCCTGTGAACAAAAATTGCAAGTTTGAAATGGCCATAGAAAAGGCATTTCCCAAAAAATGCGGCAAAACCAGTTGTGAGGTCTAACTGTATAGCTTAAGCTCTTCATATTATGTTATGTATAGTAGGAATTTATTCCCGTCGCAAAACAATTATCCTCGAATTCGCACGAGGAATTTTAGGCAATTTCTCTGAATTTGGTAAAGTTTACTCCAAATTTCATACAAACTTTTATGCAAATGAGCAGCCATAATATTTTTACTTTAGAGTTCTTCTTAAAAAATTGCAACCTCGAGTGATAAATCTTGTCCAAGGTTAATCGCGCGGTAGCCACGATCATAAGAACACTAAAGAACTCATTTTCCCTGGCAAAGCCAAACACTTGAGGTTTTCATTCATCCCTTCAAGTCGGAAACAGCGATGCGTGCATACATCAACTGCAAACGCGAAGAATTTCTTGGCATTTCTTAAGAATCCAAGAATTTCAAGAAATACGTGCAGGTTTAAATTTAAGGTTGCAGCAACCATCTCGGAAGTACATAATGTTGAATCATGAGCTGTATAAAGAAAGAGACAAAATGTCATATTGTGTTCAAAACTATATAAATGTTTCAAGCTGGCATTACAAACGAGGAAATTAAACAGCAATTTCATTTAGCGTGCTTTTGAATCTGTATACAGCGCTTGGGCCAACAAAAATGCCTGCGCATATACGTTTTTCTTATACATCCTACATTTTTCATTTAGGGTATGACGTTACGTATACGCAATATAAACATTAAGAATATAGCGTCAACTAAAAACTGCTGCTGTTAGCTGTTTGGTTAACTGATTTACTAACAATACCATCGCGAGTATTTGCATTGCTTGTTTTTTTGTGATAAAGGTGCAAGCGCGCCACCGCTGATGATACATCATTAACGCAAGTCATTAGCCGTTATGGCGATAATGATCGGCGAAAATTAGCTCGCAGCACGATTTGCAGATTACGACATGAGGCACCAATTAGTGATGTAGCCATACGAGTACGAGTTTGAGTAGTATAATACTTCGTATTTGCTGCTTTTTGTAAATAACTGAGTATAAAATCAATGGAATATATTTCAGGCATGCTTAACCAACGAAACGATATCATTTCGTTACGATAATAACGTTAATAAACGAAACAAAGTCATTTCGTTCGTTTATTAACGTTAAGAACGTCAAATTAACGAAATGATTTCGTTTCGTTTTCTGCCATATCAAAACGAAATCAAATCGTTATGTTGATTATTAATTTCAAACTATGCTGGCAAAGCTGATTGATGGCGGAGTCATTAAAGGTGAAAGCATTAGCCAAGCTGATTGCAACTTTCTCATGAATTTTGACAGTACGAAACATTTCTCAGAGTATTTTTGACATTACCACCAACGAATTACACAAACAAATTACATGGAGTTTGTGTGTGTATGTCCGCTCGCTGTTACCACCTTACGGCTTCACCATGGCTATAGCATTGCCAGCACAATTCAAACATAAAGTATCACGTTTTGTTAACGTTTTTAACGTTAACGAAAGCTTTTCGTTTCGGTTAAAAACGAGATACAATTTATCTTGATAATTTCTTTATCGATAATATTTCGAAGTGTTTCAACGGAAACGGTGGAAATTTTTGATAAACGATTAGCTTAACGTTTTATACTGTTTTTCAACACAAGAAACTTAAGATCTCATTTCAACCGTGCTAATGAAAAGCGTAAATTTTTTGCTTACACATAAATAAACGCTCGATTAGTATGAAGGATGAGACAGACAATCATGCGGAACGATACAAGGTGGAGCATGGTGACATACCTACAAACAAAAAAAATTCCATGTACTTGTAAATTCGATGGACAAATGTCAAAATCGTACTGCGCCGGTAGTTGATGTATCAAACAAATAAAAAGTTATAATTCAGTGTTCGATGCGGCCACCTTGTATCGTTTCGCCATGCAGACAACGAATTGGCTTTGAATTAAAAAGCGGAAACGGAAGCGGAACGCTGCCAACAGGTGCATTGTGCTTTGGACTTCATAGGCATTCGATTAGTACTAATGAAATAATACTAGATTCGAATTTTGTCGGGAAGATTGTGAGCCTCAATAAGCGTCTTAATGTAGAAAATTGCCTTTATATTCATAAGCCGTCTGTGTGAAATTAGTATTACGGGATCCCTGATAGATTTATATGATGAATATTCAAATAGTTGCCTTCATGAGCATAAAAAATTATTGAAAATTTTTTTTCTAAAACAGTGTACAAAAGTTGTAGGCTTAAGTCGTCGTTCCGCTAGTGGCAGTTGAACATTCGAACGGAAACGTTTGTCGATTAATCTTTTTAACTATTCTGCTGGTTTTTATATCGTACTTTAGATTGTGCACATTCCTTCTTAGCCTCTCACCCACATTTACTACCTTTAAACTGAGCGAGATGTTTATTTTGAAAATATCAGGCGTAAATAAACAAAAAGTGAAAAGGAAGGCGGCGTGGGATATGACGAGTACGAAGCCCATCTCAATATGGAACTAATAATTCACCATCAAGATTGCAATATGCAGATTTAAAACAAAATATGATCGCCTATTCATGCCTGACGACCTAATGATCATCAGTGTTCTATGCCTTTTCCACACTATAATAGAATTAACCAAGCTCCGCTTCAAATTCTAGTCTATTTTTTAATTCTCCTACAATTTTCGGGACGGGAATACATGTTTTATCCCAAAACAAAACACAATAAAACCTGATCTATGAAATGCGTACCTTGTTGGAAGCAGAATTGGATGTAACTGTATACACACACTTATCAAATGAGTAAAGAAACCGTTAATACAAAATGACAAAGTTATCGCACTACGTTAATTTTCAATATAATTTGTAAACATTTTTGTTTTTAAATATCGGCCTACTGATTTGTAAGATCGCGGCCTCGAATATAGCCAAGGCCTAACTAATAATATTTTATCTTATTATTGTTAATATATTTTTTTCTTAAATGAAAAACAAAATTTTAAATTATAATAAAAAAAGAAAAATTTAGACCAACTGCCAAAGCTCGCTGTATAAATCCATTTCGGAACATGCTAAATTCCTTCATCCGCAAAGTTTAAGCACCGCTGCTATAATCATTCAGCTATCACAGCGGTTGTTCTTTTCTCATTATTTCTACAAATTGTTTCGAAATAATCCCCCTAGTCGTCTAGCAAGATTTATAATGGTCCTTCATAAATTAGCTACATGATCGCAAAAATATATAAGGACTAGGATATACCCCGCCATAAACTCGCGCCGCCTCCGAATTTTGGTCTTTTTCGCACAGAACCAAAACAGCCAATGTCCAAAATATCCCGGCGAGCGGCGGCGGCGTCCAG